>WBNM01037385.1:92777-134660 GCA_013399055.1 Ramphastos sulfuratus
CAGGGTCATCCTTTATTCCCTTCTTGAAGATGGGTGTTATGTTTGCCCTTCTCCAGTCAGCAGGAACTTCCCCACTCTGCCATGACCTTTCAAGTATGATGCACAGTGGTTTGGCAACTTCATCTGCCAGTTCCCTCAGGACCCGTGGGTGGATCTCGTCAGGCCCCAGGGACTTGTGCACGTTCAGATTCCTTAGGAGCTCACGAACGAGATCTTCTACTATAGTAGGCAGATTTGCCTGCTCCCAGTCCTTACTTTTACCCTCTGGAACTTGGACATTGTGGTTGGAGCCCTTGCTGTTGAAGACTGAGGCAAACAAGTCATTGAGCACCTCAGCCTTGTCCATATCCTTAGTCAGCAGCTCTCCATTTCCCTTCTGTAAGGGTCCCACATTCTCCCTAGTCCTCCTTTTCTCACTGATATACCTGAAGAAATTCTTCTTGTAATGGGCAATTCATAATAAGAAACAAACTCTACTACTGACACCAAACATGAGGGTAGGTGCAAGAGTGTGTGGCCATAGCTAGAGGGAGGCTTAATTGTATTCAAGATTTAAGTCCTAATCCACATAATTTCTATGAAATATTTTCTACTGCTCCTTTTAAGTTAAGCTCTCAGCCTTCCAATGAATATCTAGAGAATATCCTTTTGCTGAAACTAAGTTTTTCCTCTAGGTATTTTAAAGTATCTTAAAGTATTATTTAAGTTGCACATCAAAGTGATCTACTGGTATTGTAGAAAGGGCACCTCTGTGTAATTGCATCAAATTGGCTCATGACACATTTATTGATAAGATGGATGTAGATAATGTTTGTTCGTTCAATAATCTTCTTTGGCTATTACTGTGTCTGTAGCATGGAATCACAGTTAGAAGAATAGTCTCAGTCCTCAACTGCAGATGAAGTGTAGAAGACATGGAGAGGATGAAACAATGAAGAAAGAATTTTATACTTATGTATTGAAGAGAAAATATTTTATTTGTAAAGAGTGCTCTGGTGTTTCTTGCTTCTCTTGAATTTTAATCAGGTACAACAATAACGATTATAATCGTAACAAAGTAATCATATGGACCACTACAGGCTTTCCAGTCTCCACTCAGCTGAGGGATGCTGATTTGGCACAATGTTTATTTTCACAGCAGCTTGAGGAAAACTGTTCAGCTCAGCCACAGCTACTCACATTTTGAGTAGCACAGCTTCTAAGATTTTAGCCATAGGGTCTTGCACATACAGTGTTGCCCTTTCACAGGTGCTAAGTTTCAATTTGTGATCAAGAAATATGCATGGTTTGAGTGAGGGTTACTGAGTGAGAGTAGAATCGTAAGGCTTAGAATTTGCAAAGACTGTTCCTACTGAAACAGATTATCTTGCAAGATGGGTGAACTTTTTCATTGTTATTATTAGAAGGCAAACAGTTTGGGGTTTGTTTTCTTTTTATGTACATATATAATTGAAAACATGTTCTCAGTCTATTTCACAAATTATATAATTGGACAAATATTTGCTTGTCAGTCAAAGCAATTTCTTATTTAGGAAGCAATCAAAAAGCAGCAACAAGGCTGTGACAGTGCTACTAGCTGTTACTGTGTGGGATACTGAAGAACTGGGGAAGCAGGAGTAAAATCCTTTTGCTACATAAAGCCAAAGCCACTCCTACCCCAGTTGCCATCCAAACCATTAGTCTGTGGAATTACAAGTCCTCCTTAGACTGGTAAGTATTAAAAAGTAATTGGAGCAAAGATCAAAAGAACAAAGAATTACACTGATTCCAAAGACCCCTGTGCTCTTGCTCCATTTTGTCCTTCACCACAGGACTCTGCTTTCTGGACAACACAGGACACTGCTTCCTAGAATATGCCATAATTTAATTTCAGCCTCTGCTTTCTGGAAAAATTGTAAAGAAAAGTTATAGCTCCCACATGGCTCAGGGTCAGCAGGTCCAGATGCTTTCCTTGAAAACACATCTGGCTTCTCTTTGGCTTTGAGGGCAGTTAACCTACTTTGCAGTTGGGGCAGGAGCCTTGCTCACGGTGCTGGAAGCCACCAGCTTCCATCCTTCACATTCCCCAGAGACTGTGCTTATTCTTCCACTTGGGATGGACTTTGTCTCTTTGTCCACATTAGTTCCAGTTCTAAGGTCTCATAATCTGTGTCTCCCTTTCCTCTTGGTCTCACATTTGCAGACAGTGCTGTATAGACTCCACTAATAATCAGAGATTACAAATAAGCCAAAGTAAGAGTATCTAAGCCAGGGTAGGAGAAAGCATTTGTGCCAGCCTGGTGCAAGAATAAATTGCAAGTACAGATATCAAAACATGGTAGCCTACTGAAAATGAAATCGTTAACATCAACTAGGATAGAAGAAAAAAAAATTCCTCAGCTGAAGGCAAAAATCACAGAGCAGACATGACAAAACGAGACGCCCGTCCTCATATGCATTTTAAAAATTAAGTTTCTGAAAGAGTACATTGGCAGCAGCCATTTACTTCATCTGTACATTTGGGAGCACATTGAGAAGCAGCTTTTCAATCTGAAGGATCAAATCTGACACAATTCATCAGACAATAACAGTGAAATCAAAAAGACAGTAACTGGAAAATGTAATCCTCCCCTGAAATTTTCTTCAGCTCACCATCTGCTTCCATTCTATTACATCCCACTGGGGACTCACTGTCTTGCAACATCTCCTCTGGGTAGAATTGCCACAGATGTAACAGGCAGGGCTGATAGTTTCACTGCATGACTCAACCAGCAGGCTCTGGGTGACACAAAACTTACCCTGCACACTACCCTCTGAGAAAGGAGAAACCCAAACCACACAAAAGCCAGGTAATGGCAGGCACTGAAGCAAATGCAAAGCATGTGCTTGTGTAAACCAGCTTGGCTTTTCCTTTGGTGAAAAGAGCAGGATTGAGCTACCACAATGGAAAATTTACAAGCATTCAAGAGCAGAGGTTATTTCCTCCAAATATCCTCAAATACAAGCATTCCCTCCAGTTGTCAGAACTATTTTGCTGACACAAAAATGCCTTGTTGGTGCATAAGACCTGCAGGTAACTACTTTGACACGAAGTTTTCTTTGAAAGAAGGCGCTTGGGGCCATCTGGAAAGAAAAACAGCCAAGCAGTACCTACTGAAATGCTATTTTCTGTCTTCCACAACATGAGGAGACTAAAACAGTGGAAATGCTACTTCAAAAGACAGACAATCCTGACAACACAGAGCTGAGGCTTTATCAGTTAGCCACTGAGAGTTTAGAACATTTCTAGTAATTAAAATGCATTGCCCAGGACTATTTTTTATGGATGAACTTTTACCCCTTGCCTATACTTAAACTCATGCAATGTGTGCTGTGTACTTCACTGATGTGACACCTTAGGAATAAAAGAATCTATTGATTTTTTTCTTGATTCTCTAAAGTTTGAAGTGCATGTTCTTTAAGTGGTATGTGTAAGTGAACACTTCTTGGAAAGAGACTTTTCAGCAAGAAAGGACCGAGGAAGGAGATACTTATTTTACTCCTCTGAGTTACAACTATGGTTGAGTTCAGTGTGCCAGAAGCATGAATCCCAAATGTTCCACCTATTCACTTTAAATACTTTAAACTATGATCAGGTAATCCTGGTCAGGCCCAGGTGAAGAACAAAATAAAATATTCTTACTGTTTATTATATTCAGCATTTATTCAAATAGCTAGCAGCTAAAGAGGTCTACCTAGAAACTGCAGAAGTGTTTTGGTCTGGTTTAGTGTAGGTAAACTCCTTTGCTCTAAAGTACCCATTCACCAGAACTCAATCCTGCCTTAAACTCCAGCCCAGCAATGCATACAGGTGTGTCCACACCTTTATCAGCTGGGCAGCCACACTGATACCAGATGGTCAAGTGACATTGTTCAAGTCAAGCCTGTGCATAACAGTTTCTCCTATGAAGCCACAATCCTTTGGGACCCAACAATTCCTGCCAGTGCTGCAATAACATTTACTAGAGATGTGTACAATAAGAGCAGTCTGCAACGGTTCTCCATGCTTCATCTTAGCTGTTAGCCACATATGTTAAGCACTATCTAGAATCATAGAATCATAGAATCGTAAGGTTGGAAGGGACCTCAAGGATCATCTAGTTCCAACCCTCTGCCATAGGCAGGGACACCTCCCACTAGTACAGCTCACTCAAGGCCTCGTCCAACCTGGCCTTGAACACCTCCAGGGAGGGGTGACCCTGTCCATCACATCAGGGTCCATAATCACCCTGTCCATCACATCAGCTCCAAATCCTATTTTTTTTATTAAACAACAACGTATTTCAAATTCTATTAGGAAAAAACATTCAGTCATACCTTGCAAACACCAAATAAAATAGAAAATCATTGACATAAATGATGTTTATACCACCAAGGAGCACTCAAAAATAATTAACAAAAAGAAACTTAACTAAACTCTCCCAGTTTTTCTCCTGGTCAATTTTTTTGTTATTACTTAGGTGAACTCTTACCATCACTTCGAAATACATGAATAAATTTCAGGCCAAGTGGGCTAAAGTAATTCATGTTACTATTCACATTTTAAGATATATTACGTGTTAAAATCCATTTGGTCTTTTATTGAAATGCCAGAACATCCAAATGCTGAAAATGCTTGCACCAGATTTTTGTTAAAGGTCAGGTTGATTTTTCATGATGAAAAGTTCATACCCTCCTACTTAGCAAAAATGGGAAATGAAACCAAAGCTTAACAAGTAACTTTTGATTTACTGAATTCTTATTGTCTCAGATGGGGTAAACTAAATCACAAAACAAACAGCTGGCGAGGATCATAATATGTAAGAGCAATAGGAATCTCCTGAAACATTTACAAATCCATCTGAAAACCCCTCCACCAGATTCATTTCAATTCCTCAAAGTCTGGAAGCCTCCAGGGACTGAGGACACATTAGAAGCCTGTGACAATTCATCAGTTTAGACAGATATGGAATGAACACAGATTTTTTTCTTTCTTTCTTTATTTCATCTCCTCTAAGGTCTGTCTTTAAATTCTTGCTAAGTGATTAACATACATCTATTGAGACTTTTGATTTCTGCTATGATATTAACTTTCTTATATTCTAATGCAAACTCTAAGACAATAGGGAAAAAAACCCACCCACACTGTTCTCCATACAGGATTATTTGTTTTACTTGTTATTTTCCTGCTGAAATTATTATTCTGCTCATGTGACTCAAAACATGAATATATTCAATTCATTGGAAAATTATGACTCTCATTTTGCACATTTTCAGCATGCATTTATTTTCTTCAAACATGCTTGAATACTGTCATGCTTTGGGAAACCAGTTGAAAATTAGAATACCCAACGAGGAACAGCTTTTCCCATTCACAGTCAGCAGCCTTTCTTTTAAGAGGACTGTTACTGGGATTGTGGGGTTTTTGGTGTTAGAATGTCCATTTTAACCTAAAAAAAACCCTAACTACTTGGAATTATGAATCCCCTGGCACAGTATTAGTTTTTGTCTTTCACAATTCACTGTGGTGTGGGGTTTTTCCCTCATATCTTTGCACTGTTGCTGTGCTGAAAATCAATAAGACACTTGGCTCACAGCACCACTCCTTCAAACAGGTTTGAGAAACACAACAGCTAAATTAAGCATTGTGCTTGCTGGTGTATCCAAGAGCTACCACAGACCACTACTCTGGAGACATGTGCTGTCTCCATGGCCAGAAAAGAGGAAATATCTGGAATATGTCTTGCTATGCCTTGGCACAAGCAGTCATACTTTAGAGTTGTTGGGAGGTCACCTGGAAAGGAAGGCAGGTCTGAGGCAGCAGAGCCCATGTGCATGAGCCTACCTTTGGCAATCCACCGCCTAAAGACAGAAAGATCTCTGGGTCTATGATGGCAGCAGACGCTGAAATTTAATTGTTTAAAACACTACTTTAGAGGTATTTTAACATCAGATTTCTGGGTCCATGTCATTAGCTTATATAAATTTCTATTTTAATGAATCCTAATTTTCCTGAGAAGGACTTTCAGGTTGGGCCACTATGCGACAGCCAACTACTCATTTTTATTTTTTAATAACCTGTGCATTCTATTTTATGCTAGTCACCAGAAATAACTCTGTAGATCTCAGAGCTCAAGAACTCTCATGATATCCAGTAAGTGGCAGGTGACCTACTGCAGATCAGTACATCAACATGCACTGCCCCAACACATCACTTTAGAAGACACTCTTACAACTTCTTTCATGTTTGCAATAATAAAAAAAATAAAGCACATAATTTTTACTCTTTTTTTTTCCCCTTAAAATTCACCTTTGCTGCAATGCCCTTTCCAGTTAATAAAATCTAGATTGTGGATGTACTATGACTACAGACACATCTTATTGTCATCTCTTATCTTATATTTAGATCATAAGCTTTATGAGGCAAAGTCTGTGGTTTTTTTGGACTGATTTTATATAGTGGCTAGTGCACAGGCTTGATTTAAAAGCATGGCTCTCAGGAATAGTTCCTAATGATAAATGTAATAGCAGCTATGAATATGCATTATCAACAATATCATTATTGCTATTCTCTGATAATTTTCATAGTCTCAAAATCAATGTCAGGCAATTATTTTAAAATGTACAGTGGATGCATTATTTTCTAATAACTCTACAAATGTGTATCTTGATTAAACAAAGAGACAAATCAGCTCCAACTAAGCATGAAATATTCTGTAATGTTTTCATTATGAGGTTACATACTGAGGTTGTTCATTAGATAGACTAAATAAGTAGAAAATAAATAAAAATTGAGAGAGAGAAATGTTCAGGGCATCACTGAGCTATGCAGAGCTTCTAGTTTTCCTTTGATAATCATTCTTTGCAATGCTCCTGGATTCTTGCACAGCAGAAGATTGCTGCTTGCCTTTGTCAGCAGTGCTGTGACTGTGATGGGTCAGGAGAGACAGCTTCAGCTGTCCACAGCAGTCCCCAGGTTAGCCGTCAGGCTACTGGCTTTTTCCCTGGGCTGTGGTAGTGTCAGGGGCTTCACTGCCAAGCCCAGTTGTGGTTTGTGGTTCTATTGAAAAGCACTTCATCTTTTAGAAAGTAAAACCTCATTGATCTCTCTTTCACTATCAGTCGAAGTACGATTAACTGGAGACTAAAGGTGGGAAAACTGCTACAAAATAAGTTTTCTCCTTTACTTTGTCTGCAATCTCTCCCAAGTAAGCAAGCCTACCATCCATTTCTTACACGTAAGTAATGATCATTACAGAGAGAATTAAGAGTATTTCTAGGATATATATGGAGATAGACATGTAGCATACATTAGGCAGCATTAGTATACTTCTGCCTTAGCACATCATTTTTGCTAGGAAAGAAAAACATGAGGATAATACATACAGAGAATTTCAGAGTACATGCTTTCTCTGAATGCACTCATTTTGATGATATTCATCATCATTAGCCACAAGGTTTGCTTCCATTTCTTTTTATTTCAGTGAAGAACGCTTTCTCACCAGAATTTGCACTTCTACAGATTTTGATCCTCCCACTGCTAGAAGCTGTATGTACTAGCTGGATTCAATGAGTGAATTTAAATTACAGAAATATGTACATAAATATTCATTTCTTTAGGCTGTTTTCACCTCCTCCACCCTCCAAAAAAGACTAAGTACTCTAGTCAGTGGATTAAGGCACAGTGAGAGCAAGAAGGATGGAAAGAAATCAGGTGGCAACTTCTCATTCACTAAGCCATTGCAGTGACCTTGTGTCTCTTAGCGAAAAGGACTCAAGACATTTTAATGCTTCAATCAGCTGCTCCTTTGTAATGTCCCAGGGACATAATGTCTGGTTGTATAAATGATGTGCAGCCCTGCATTGCTCTGCTGCTGATGGCATTTTGCTTTCTCTGCTGTTACAAGAATTAGGGCCGTAGAGAAACATCCCTGTTCAAAAGTAACTTGGATTTGAGTGAAATATGAGAGATCACAAAGATTGGTTTACCAGAAATAGGTGTCTTCAGATTAGTTAAAACAGGTAGGATATAAAATGATGTTTCTGTGTATAAGAAATTTGGTACTAAAGTTACATTTACTAAAGTTACGTTTACTATCCATAGTGAAACACTGCACATGATAGTATCTCTGGAAATCACTCTTCCCAGCTAGTGACAGCATCCTGAATTTAGAAATTATTAGTCTAAAATTATGACAAATTTTACACAGTTCTGTACTGAATAACTACGTAAATTGGGCAGAGGGAGATAAAGTAGAAATGTAGGGCAGCATGAAGCAGCACATTTCAGAAGGACATAGTCACTGTCCTGTTTTTGTAGGAAGAGCAATAGGCTTCTCTTGCCCTTTCTTTGCCACATTAAGTTCATTTGTTACAGCTGTAGATTGTCTTTTCAGATATACACCTGTATACACCTGCACCTGTAAATTAACTCTAACTTCATGAAATACACAGTTCCGTGAGATGTCAGCAGTAATTTTTGTGATTAATTTAATGGGTGTTGAATGAAAGTGCTGTGACTACTACAGCACTGCTGGGTGGATCTCTTTCAAAATTTCTCTTCATTAACATAAACTATATCCACAGATTCAGAAAAGTTCTGAATTTGTGGAGGGAGACTGAGGTGCTTGAGAGTGTCCAGAGAAGGGCAACGAGGCTGGTGAGAGGCCTCGAGCACAAGCCCTATGAGGAGAGGCTGAGGGAGCTGGGATTGTTTAGCCTGGTCAAGAGGAGGCTCAGGGGAGACCTTCTTGCTGTCTACAACTACCTGAAGGGTGGTTGTGGCCAGCAGGAGGTTGCTTTCTTCTCTCAGGCAACCAGCACCAGAACAAGAGGACACAGTCTCAAGCTGCGCCAGGGGAAGTTTAGGCTGGAGGTGAGGAGAAAGTTCTTCACTGAGAGAGTCATTCCCCACTGGAATGGGCTGCCCAGGGAGGTGGTGGAGTCACCGTCCCTGGAGGTGTTCAAGGCGGGTTTGGACGTGGCACTTGGTGCCATGGTCTAGTCTTGAGGTCTGTGGTAATGGGTTGGACTTGATGATCTTTGAGGTCTCTTCCAACCTTGGTGATACTGTGATACTGTGATATAGTAAATACCCATTAAAAAAAACCCCGAAACTCAGCTAGTGAAGTTAAATGACTTCATGAAGGAGAGGCAACAATCTGTGAATTCCCTTTTTACATGTGAGATAAGACATTTCGTGTCACCAACTGCAATGGTTCACAAGGACATATGACAAGATAATTTAAGGAATGTGGTGGAAAATTATTATGGAATGAGGATTTTTCAACATGATTTAAAAATGAATGGGAGTTTGGTGCTTAACACATATCTTAATCTATACTTCCTGTGTAAGCAGATAAGCAATTAATGGACACAAAAATTATTCACTGGCAATGTAGGCTGGGAATCAAAACACCTTTGAAAATTAAGTCTGCTCAGGTAAAAACTTTCTGCTGCTCCTCTGCATTTTTCACTGGAGGAATCATATTACCATCCTGAAACGCTGGAAAAGGCTGTTTGCCACCAGCTGTATCAGATTACACTTCTCTGCCACTTCTCTTCACCCCACTTAGTGATGACTGGTTTTTGGCAAACATCTGCAACAAAACTGCTTCTCTTTTATGAAGCAAAATAAACAACACATGGTGGGTTTAATACAACCAATCATCTCCCTCTTCAAATTACTTTCATTGCACTTTCTCCTGATAGTAAGCAGCAGCTGTCTTTAATGAGCTGGAAGAAAGGGTCAATAAAAAATATATATATACGCATGTTGCTTAAGTATCTATTACATATGTGTAGACATTGAGGCAGCTCATGGTTTTTACTCTACTACAGGATCTTATCATAATGACAAACCTCCACAGGATCCATCAAACGAGGTGAAAGATTATTTCCTCACACAGTGCTGCTATTAACTTCTGAGTATTTTAAACTGTTTTTTTTTTTTTCCAAATTGTAGTGTATCCCGCACAGAAGATCAGAGATGGTACCAAGGAGCTGTTTGCCTTGCTCTATAGAGTTAATTCTTCTGTACCTGTTTTGATAGTGGTTCTGTACTTGTTCACAAGCAAGAGTCATTCCCCTGAGTCAGCTGCTGGTGTTCGCTGCAAATAAACATTACAAAACACAACAAAAAGCTGCCAAACCAAAATATTTCTGAGCTCTTCCTAAGGACTACTACAGAACATGCCTTGTGTAGTAAATTCAAGGCATTTTTCCATAGCAACTGTTGGTGCTAGAACTCATCTCCAAAGATTTGTCTGACACTATCCAGAACTCCCAAAACACCGATATTCTTAGTTGTAAATTTATTCTCAGGCCTTTTCTTGGCCTCAGCATTATTATTTTTTTTGACCAAGGTACTGAAAAAAGAGGGCAAGAAAGGCACAAGCTTACTGTTGCTCTGTCTAAAGGACATTTGAACATTAATAGCACAATCAAGAAGATTCTCAAAACTGATGAAGGAAATGTGAAATGCTCTCAACCAAGAACATAGAAGCAGAGCACAGCTCGAGTTCCTAATTGCATTCTAGGAAAGCATCCTGGCAATAAGGAGCTTAAGCTACTACAGCAGGGTAATGCGCATCAAACTAGTTTGGAGGCATCTGGGATTGTGACTTGAAAGAATCTTGGCTCTGTTTCCTTCTGTTCATGTACGGATCTGAAAAAGCTGAGCTGATCCTTTCAAAAGCGAACTTAATGAATCAAAGCGTAACCGCCAAGAATCTAAGGATCCCAATGCTGTCTCTGCAAGAGTCAAAGGAATGCCTGATTAGCTGTTGCTTTGCACTGGTGACACGGAATCAACCCACACACCTTTGGATCGGCTTTCAAATAAAAAAACAATCCCGAAATGCTTATGAGAAAATAGGACTTGTCAGATGCTGAATTGAATCACTGAATCCTCCAAGCCCGGTGGTCTGTTACCTGCCAATGACCACTGTCCAAGATTTCAAAAGAAGAGAAGAATCTTTGCACTACCTCAAGTGAAGCATAACACCCTGTAGAAAAAAGATTCAAAATTAACAATGATATTAATTTTTGATATCCAGGCAGAGATTGTTAATAACTATGAAAACTGTTTATTAACATTAAATCTCACCAGAAACCTTATTTACAAGGTTCAAAACACATGGTTTGGAAATTTACACATACAGGGAACAGGCAAAACTGGAATGCTTTAAAGGCAACCAGCATAAGCAAACATTTCTACTGGAAGAGAAGGTTTGTGCGGTCACTTACACTGCTTGCAGTTAGTTACCCTGCTTAGCCACTGGATGGACACAGGAAGCTCCTTTCTGCTTATGGCAGAAGGCAATTGATGATTACAAGAGGCTTGGATAGCTTACAAAAATATCAGGGGACAATACTCAAAGCACATGGTNGTACAAGCCCACCTGGCCTATTTAGGCCTACCACGACAGACCCAAGGTGAAAAAGATGCATTTTTAAATCTCTGTACAGGATAAGTATTAACAGAAGGTGCAGGCAGTAAGTATATTAGCAGTCACCTACTTAATTTCCCACTACTATGACAGAAATTAATGGTAATTATCTCATTATATATGGAGTCAATCCTACCAGAACTGAGAGGTCCACCTGAGGAAAAGAGGAAAAGCTGGGGAAATGGCCTTCTTTACATGTTCCAGGACCACAGTGGGCTGGAGAGGCATGTTGTGTTTTGCTACACATGACAACGTGCAATTTTGTTCTCATCACTTCCAGCTCTGCCTAAGACTTACAAGAAGAAATTGAAAATTCTTATTAACTCATTTCTGGAAGAGAGTGAAATCTCCCAGAGATGGCTTTAAATTTAATTGTTTGTGAAGAACATCAGGACCCAAACACTGCAGTTTAAAGGCAAGTGAACAGCTTTCAATTTACCTTGCAGTCTATTATGATCCCAGGCTGCTGATGCAGAAACTTTTGTACTCTACCATCTATGTGGAATTACTGTGGCAAGATATAGTCGTGCTTATTTATGCAGCACATTCATAGCTACCAGCAGGAGAGCAGAGGGGTGAGGGAGGGAGGGAAGAAGGGCAAAGTCACCCCTGCCATCTCTGAACATAGCTCAGGAGCACTGAGCTTCTATCTCCAAACCTCCAAACGTTTCTTTTGCAGTCTTAATACTGATTAAGAAGGTGACAAACACAGTCCAAAGAGCAAAAAAAAAAAATTAATTTAATTCAACTTCTCAGACTACTAACCAGTTTAAAGTAAACCCAAAGAACCTCTCTTGAATACTTAACAGCTTCCATGAGGCTTGACTTCTGCAGAAAGAGGGCAGATTTTCATCACTGTCAGAGAAACAGCAGGGAGCTGAGCAATTTGAAAAGCCAGGTTTTACCTAGAAAGATGAACTCATTTACCTTGCTCCTTGTGTGCTCTTAAGGTAAAATACAGACAAGGCTATTCAGATAAACCAAGTAACTTCCTGCTTGTTTGTATAACTTGAGTCTCAGGTGACACACAGTTCAGAACTGCTTTGATGCTGCCATTATCAGTACTCCGTGTCGTGGTAGGCCTAAGAAGGTCAAAATAGGCTTGCACATATCCTGGCTTGCCTAGGCATATTTTTCTGCTCTCCCTCCTTCTGTTTTGGGGAGAGCAACTGAGGGAAAGAGGACAAAGATTCTGGAGCCACTAAGTCTGGGGTCTGTGGCCTGCCCAGATCCTGCGGTAAACAAGGTGCACAGGGTTGCCTTGTGCAAGGCTGTGTTCTGCCCTAAAAAGGGTAAAGCAAGCCTATGGCTTCACCTAATATGGTCAAGTTTGGCTAATTACCATTTGATTGGCTATTCTGTGTCCAAAGGCTGTATGGATAAAAGGAGATAAGCAGGGAGCACAGCCTGCACTTTGCCACTACAAGGTGTGTCTGTCATTATACCTGTGCTCCATTATTATATCTGGTCTATCCGTGCTGAGACNTTTGCAGTAATTACCCCCTCCACTACACTCTGCAATCTTATTTTAAAGGATTTTTTTATTGTTACATTCCAAGTTGCCGTGAAAGTCAGCTAGCTCTGGGTTTTATACAGACAGAGGAAGTTTTCAAACTTTACTCTTTGTCCTTCTAATGAGTCCAACATGTTAGTCACATACTAGTGGCACTTGCTGCATTGTTTTACTTGTCACAGCTCTAAGAATTGTGTGCATCTGTTTCAATTTGATTAGATAGTAGCTGGAAAGGCTTAATGCTGAATAGTTACGATTTTAACTTATCTCTCAGTGAAAGTCAGAGCACTGACTCTGTTTTGCGTGCCATTTAGTACCCATGCAGAATTTTCAAGTGGATTTTGAACCACTTCTTCAGCAGTAATGACATTTCTTCAAATCTGTGACTGTGGTTTCTGGTTTTAGCTCTGACCAAGGCACTTTCATAGTGTGCCAAGTTCTTCCACAAAGTAGGTGAACTCTGTGCACAGCCAGGGCATCTTTCTTGATTAATATAAACTTTGTTTTCTATTGAAGACTTCATTCCAGAGCTTAGTGCATCCTGTGGTACCAGTATAACACACAACATTTTCTGATATTGGGAATATGCTAGAAAATGCATATTTTTAATTATCTAAGTAAGCATTTTTTGCCTTCAGTCAGTGATTCTTGGTAAACTGGATAAATGGGATTTATCATGTTAAAGCACCGGAAGTAATATATTGGATACAGAATTTCAGCTACTAAATAAGGATAATAAAACACTTTTTAAGAAATAATGGGAAGGGTTATGACACTAAAGATCAGCTAGATTCCTGTTCATGCTTTATTAATGCAAGAAGTTCTCTCAGAAACTTTTTGAATTAGCAACTCGAGCACTTACAACTCAGTTAATATTCTTCACCGGAATTCCTTCCTCATTCACAAAGCTTTGAAAATCAAAGGTGTGCTAAAAGCCATGGGTTTACAGCAGATACCTTATCTAAATCTGTGGTTTCTGCCTTACTCAACCACATAATATTTCCTGTTCCAGCCTTTCATTCAACAAGGAAGAGGAGATGGAAGAATACAATCCATTTTTTTGGTAACAGGAATGGTAAAGCATAATTTCTCCTTACATTTTAAAAAAGGAACAAGGGAGCACTGTATTTGATTAGTAAACAATAAAAACTCATCTATTGCAGTATCCTAAACAAGAGCTGAGGTAATCCACATAATGGCAAAATACTATCAAATGAGAGTACAATTCTTAATGTATTTGGTTAATTTTATGGTAGGGCTGTTAATTTCTTAGCAATATCATGGCGTTCAACAAATCCAAGTGCCGGGGGCTGCACTTTGGCCACAACAACCCCATGCAGAGCTACAGGCTGGGGTCGGAGTGGCTGGAGAGCAGCCAAACAGAAAGGGATCTGGGGGTACTGATTGACACCCGCCTAAACATGAGCCAGCAGCGTGCCCAGGTGGCCAAGAAGGCCAACGGCATCCTGGCCTGCATCAGGAATAGTGTGGCCAGCAGGAGCAGGGAGGTCATTCTCCCCCTGTACTCTGCACTGGTTAGGCCACACCTTGAGTACTGTGCCCAGTTCTGGGCCCCTCAATTTAAGAAGGACATTGAGGTGCTTGAGCATGTCCAGAGAAGGGCAACGAGGCTGGTGAGAGGCCTCGAGCACAAGCCCTATGAGGAGAGGCTGAGGGAGATGGGATTGTTTAGCCTGGTGAAGAGGAGGCTCAGGGGAGACCTTCTTGCTGTCTACAACTACCTGAAGGGAGGAAGCAACCAGCACCAGAACAAGAGGACACAGTCTCAAGCTGTGCCAGGGGAAGTTTAGGCTGGAGGTGAGGAGAAAGTTCTTCACTGAGAGAGTCATTCCCCACTGGAATGGGCTGCCCAGGGAGGTGGTGGAGTCACTGTCCCTGGAGGTGTTCAAGGCACGTTTGGACGTGGCACTTGGTGCCATGGTCTAGTCTTGAGGTCTGTGGTAATGGGTTGGACTTGATGATCTTTGAGGTCTCTTCCAACCTTGGTGATACTGTGATACTGTGATCATGTTGCAGGCTCAGTGTTCCAATGCACTTCAGTCCTGAACATGTACTTCCCACGCCACACAGCCAGAGATCTACGCTTCAGCAAGTGTTTAACTGCTTCACTCACTGACTTTTAACACACAGTTACCACTGGCAGAATAAAATGTGCCTGATTAAGAAAACTCTGGAGGGAATCTCAGAATTAGTCTCTTAATGACTCATAATTTTAAAAATGAGATTAAAAAGTTAAAGAAATTATAAAAAATGAACCACCTCACAATGTATGCTTTTATTGGGTCTTTGATTAAATGAAATCTGAGAAGGGATGACCCATGAATAATTGTCAGTTCATTTTAAAACTTCCACTCCTTCAATCTTGCTATTCAGAGTCACACTGAACTTTTAAAGTGCTTAATTAAAAAAATGATTGGACCAAATCTTCAAAATCATCCTGCAGACCTTGAATGATGAAATAAAGTGTTACCAGGCACCTTATTCCACTATCACAAAGTAGAAAAAAAATCAGTCAAAAAAAGTATTAAAAAAAGCATAAAAGCTCTCTACTGGGAATCAGCCCTCATGGATGTATAGCCAGGCAGAGCTCTAAGAACTTTGACTGTGCTGTACCTGAAACATGGAGGTATGGAAAGACATGTGCATATCCACATTTATTTCCTACTGTTTTCTTTTATCTTCTCTCAGTTACATTTGTTCTAGTCTCTGACCAAAGCTATCAAGCAACTCATAATTCCTCAAGCCTCTGCTCAGTCCCCTTGTAGTATCTTATTTACTTCCAAAGCAGGTGTTTTGTCCCTGTCTGTGGTCTCAGTAACCAAGGAGGATTCCCAGGACAATTGTCATCTCTTTCCCATCAGAACCACATCTCCCTAGCAGATTCCACCCAGTTTCAACCAAAAACTTATGAGTTTCTTCAGTGTATTTCAGGGTATATTTTTGTCTCCAGAAATTACTCTTACACTATGATGTGTATTACAAGCTACATTTGATGAGATGAGATTGAAACATAACTTTGGCATAACTCAAAAAGAGCATCTCATGTGATTAATATGAAGACTTATTCTACTTTTGGTGTAAAGGTCTACTGATACCAAGAAAAGTGTTTTCCTACACAAAGTCGCTTTCGGGTCAATATAGGAGGACACAGCTCTAGATGTTCTCCTTTCTTGGTGTCAGTTATCAGGTCTAAGATTTCAAAGTTCCATGCTCATTAACATTTCTGACTAACTCTGTGCCATAAATATCTGTCTGGAACATAAATACAAAGAGGAACTGTGTGCAGTTCTGGAGCCCCCAGCACAGGAAGGACATGGAAGTGTTGGAGCGGGTCCAGAGAAGGGCCACAAAGATGCTCAGAGGGCTGCAGCAGCTCTCCTATGAGGACAGACTGAGAGAGTTGGGGCTCTGCAGGCTGGAGAAGAGAAGGCTTCCAGGAGACCTTAGAGTAGCCTTCCAGTATCTGAAGGGGGCCTACAGGAAGCCTGGGGAGGGACTATTTATAAGATCTTGCCATGACAGGACAAGGGGCAATGGGTTTAAACTGGCAGAGGGAAGATTTAGACTGGATGTCAGGAGGAAGTTCTTTGCAGTGAGGGTGGTGAGGCACTGGCACAGGTTTCCCAGGGAGGTTGTGGCTGCTCCCTCCCTGGAGGTGTTCAAGGCCAGACTGGACGAGGCCTTGAGTGAGCTGTACTAGTGGGAGGTGTCCCTGCCTATGGCAGGGGGTTGGAACTAGATGATCCTTGAGGTCCCTTCCAACCTTACCATTCTATGATTCTATGATAAAAATTGTAGTTGAGTGAAATGCTCCTACTACTCTAATATCACATGAATACTTTTGTTTAATTATTATTTATAGTGCATTGGGACTTAAAAGATGACTGAACAGCTTTGATATTCAGTGGTTATATAGAATTAGAAATAGTAAGCTCTTAGTACAGCTGAAAGTCTGACCATGACCATTGCTTGGGCCTGTAAATTGATGAATTGTCCATTTAAATCAACTGCTCTTATCAAGGACTTCTAATGACCCTGTGTGCAACCTTCCACAGTTGAAGGGTGGCCAGTTTTAACTGCAGAATCAAAGAAACATTCAGGTTGAAAAAGACCCCTCAGGATCATCAAGTCCAGCTGATAATTCTACTCTACAAAGTGCACCCTAAACCATATCCCCAAGCACCGCATCCAAAATGAGTTTTAAACACATCCATAGTTGGTGACTCCACCACCTCACTGGGCAGCACATTCCAATACCTAAACCACTGTGAAAAAAATTTTCCTCATTTCCAGTCTAAGCCTACCCAGTTGCAGCTTGAGGCTATTCCCTCTCCCTCTTGTTTTATCACTAATTACCTCTGAGAAAAAACCACCACCGACCTCTCCACAATGTCCCTTCAGGTAGCTGTAGACAGTGATGAGGTCTCCCTTGAGCCTCCTCTTTTTCAAACTAAGCAGCCCCAGCTCCTTCAGTCACTCCTAAGATTTATTCTTCAGGCCCTTCTCCAGCTTTGTTGCCCTCCACTTCACTCACTCCAGGACCTGAACATTCCTCTTGTATTGAAGTGCCCCAAATTGAACACAATACTTGAGGTGCAGCCTTGCCAGAGCCGAGTCCACGAGCACAATCACCTCCCTACTCCTGCTGGACACAGCATTTGATTAATCAGTGCTATTTCAAAGCCCAAGCTATATTGTTTATTTAAATATTTCAACTATTGTCTTTGCTTATTTCCTTTGTTTACTCCTTTCTGAGGTAGGGTGTGAAGACCAGTAAAATTGAATGTATTATGTACACAAAACAATCCCTTTTGTAGTCTCCCTCCCCACTCTGCAAAAATGTTAACTCTGTCATCAGGTCAACTCCTTTGCCTCTGTATATTTCCTAATACAAAAATTTTAAACAAACAAACAAACAAAAAAAAAGGACAAAACCAGCTGTAACATCTTTATGCATATCACCAGACAAAAATGTATTTAAATCACTGTGCTGACATGAAAGTACAGGCAAGCACTTAGGAAGTGATTATGCTCCTGTATTGCCAGAATTTTCTATCCTGGCAGGTGCACTCTGCTTTGTCATACTACCCTTAGGGATGAAATCTAAGGAAATTTAAAAACTTCTTATACAAGGAGATTCACTGATAGGGAAGTTGAAACACTTTGTAGAGTTTGTTTTATCACTGAGTTTAATTAATGTTTCCTTCAACCTTGTTCTCAGCCTTGTTCTAGATCCTTCTGTCCTGTGGGAGGAGGATGAGGGGAAATTGTTCACCAGGACAAAGAAAGTTATCACAGTATCACANACTTCACTCACTCCAGGACCTGAACATTCCTCTTGTATTGAAGTGCCCCAAATTGAACACAATACTTGAGGTGCAGCCTTGCCAGAGCCGAGTCCACGAGCACAATCACCTCCCTACTCCTGCTGGACACAGCATTTGATTAATCAGTGCTATTTCAAAGCCCAAGCTATATTGTTTATTTAAATATTTCAACTATTGTCTTTGCTTATTTCCTTTGTTTACTCCTTTCTGAGGTAGGGTGTGAAGACCAGTAAAATTGAATGTATTATGTACACAAAACAATCCCTTTTGTAGTCTCCCTCCCCACTCTGCAAAAATGTTAACTCTGTCATCAGGTCAACTCCTTTGCCTCTGTATATTTCCTAATACAAAAATTTTAAACAAACAAACAAACAAAAAAAAAGGACAAAACCAGCTGTAACATCTTTATGCATATCACCAGACAAAAATGTATTTAAATCACTGTGCTGACATGAAAGTACAGGCAAGCACTTAGGAAGTGATTATGCTCCTGTATTGCCAGAATTTTCTATCCTGGCAGGTGCACTCTGCTTTGTCATACTACCCTTAGGGATGAAATCTAAGGAAATTTAAAAACTTCTTATACAAGGAGATTCACTGATAGGGAAGTTGAAACACTTTGTAGAGTTTGTTTTATCACTGAGTTTAATTAATGTTTCCTTCAACCTTGTTCTCAGCCTTGTTCTAGATCCTTCTGTCCTGTGGGAGGAGGATGAGGGGAAATTGTTCACCAGGACAAAGAAAGTTATNTCTACAGCTCTGAAAAGGAAATTTTTATTTAAGATCAAGAAGAGCCAAGCAATCACAAAATCTAAACCCAAGACAGAGATAAAATGGAATAATTTGCATTTTCAGGTATAACTTCAAATGCTCTGCAGTCAATGCACAGGTTGTCTGAACCATAAATTTCTGCAAACAATGCAAAGCATGCATGGCACTGAGCCCAACATGGAATTTTAGCTCACAGATCAGCCACTTCAAACTTCCATTCTTGTGAGAACTGCAATCCGAATCCTACACCAATCTATGCACGGATGAAAATAGTTGAAGGTTTAGATGATCAGAAAGCTTTGATTAGAACTATGGCAGGCTCAGGGAAGCTTCAAACAATGGCTACATCAGGCCACACTAAGTGTCCACATGGGTCTGTATCATGCAGGTAGCAGAAGATATCAAGGAAAGAGTGCAAGAACAGGGTTAACATTTAGTGATAATTCCTAGCCTGAGGACTGCCTCACATTTCAGTGTCTTGACATTTAACTGACCTTGACAGGTTTCTCTTGCATGAATTTATCCAGCCTCATTTTGAACCTGTGTAAACTGGCCATGAAATATGATAGTAAGAAATCCCTTGGCTTAATTACAGGTTCTGTTAAAAACCAGCTCCTTTTGTTTTGAGTCTGCTGCATGCCAGTTTCATTTGCCGTGTCCTAATTCTTGAAGTGGAAGAGTCAAGGAACTACCTTTTACTATCAATCCTCTCAGGTTCACTCAGATTTGATAGATCTTTGTTATAAGCTCCCTCAGTCACCCTTTTTTTTTTTTCCCCTAGGCTGGAGGGCCTTTTTTCCTTTTTTTTTTTATTTTTTTTGTTCCTGATGTAGAAGCTGTCTGATAACACTGCTCACCCATGCCTAATCTTCATGTAAACTCCACATGTACGTCCTAAGTTTAACTAAAGTCAACTGAAGGAGAAAAATAAAGCACAAGGTTGACGAGAACTCCAGAGAACACAGTATGATTAAGGGTAGCCAGCACAGATTTAGGCAGGGGAGGTTATGCTCAGCTAATCTCCTAGAGTTCTTTGAAGATATTACTGCTGTGACAGATAAGAGAAATACTGTGGTAGTAGTGCCTTTAGTTTTTCAAAAAGCATTTGAAAAAAACCCACATCAGAGATTAATGGCCAGGAGTCACAGACTAGAAGGTAAAAATAGGGCACTGGCTACAGAACTCAGAGCAGGAGAAGGGAGGTGGGAATATCCCCTCACATTCACACTGTGCCTTTCTTGCTGAAGATAGTCGATGCCCCTCTCCAAAGGTGGTACTGTAAGCAGCCTGAGATGCAGCCATTTGTGGAACACAACACACCAGCCATGACACATTTGCAGGTTTTACAGGAAATTGCTGATTAATGTTATCTGATCGAAGTTAGAGGAAGAACTATGGCAAGGTAAGCACTGGAAAAGGAATGGAATTCCACAGGGACATCAAATGATGTTTCAATTTTTAAAGCAAATCATCACATGGGATTGTTTAGTCTGGAGAAGAGGAGGCTGAGAGGAGACCTCGTTGCTCTCTACAATTCCAGAGGACTGGAGTGAGGTGGATGTTGGTCTCTTCTCCCTAGTCTCAGGTGATAGAAGGAGAGGAAATGACCTCAAGCTGGCCCAGGGAAGGTTTGCGTTGGATATTAAGAAAAATTACTTCACTTATAGATTGGTCAGGCATTGGAATAGGCTGCTCAGGGAGGTAGTGAAATCACCAACCCTGGAGGTGTCCAAGAAAGGTGCAGACATGGCACTTGGGGTCATGGTTTAAAAGCCATGGAGGTGCCAGGTCACCAGTTGGACTTGATGATCTTAGAGGTCTTTGCCAATTGAAACAATTCTATGGTTCTGTGACTCTGCATGTATCAAACCCATATTTCAAGCAGACAGCCCATCCATTGCCAGTAGCCAGGTCTGAGAGTTCATGCTGTGGCACTAATTCAGAGAGTGATCTGATAAACATTTCCTCCAAAGGGCCTCAAAGCAGCTAGCAAAAACACCCCAGGCTGTTGTATCTGTCACACATTCTAACACCACAATAGGAAACTACCAAGGCATTATCATGCTTTTCTCCCTTCTTCACAAACGAGGAGAGCCTAGCAGCATAATGTAGTTTACATAAGAGCTTGGGACTTTTTTTTTATAGCAAGACTGTGTCACATCACACACATCTATGGGTCTTTAATGTACTGTCCTTGAACCACTTGGGTACTGACATGTAGCAATAGAGGAATAATTACAACTTATAAGAGAAGGAACAAAGAAATACTCCCCAGTTGAGTAATTTAAATTCAACAATAATAAGTAGTGATTATTATCACACAAGTAGAGCTGTGTAAATTATGCAGGAAAAAGTATTTACAGATCCATTTGAGTTTCCAAATGAACTACTTTCAGCCATGTTATACCATGCTGGATGCTCACTATCATAAAAAATTAAAGCTGTTGTGTTTTACTAAAGAAACCTAGTTTTTGAAGAGGAAGTTTTAAAGTTTCCTTAGGCAGAGATTTTATTGAAAAACAAATTTTAAATCTATGCCAAATATATTCAGGTAGGTGCTTGTGTACTCAACCAGTTGAAGTCTGGGAAGTCCATACAGGCTTCTAAATCAATCACTGCAAGAATCAAGCTCAAATTTCCAATATTTACAATAAAGTTAAAGAAAAAAATTCTCAGAAACATTTGAATAATTAATACACAGTTGAGAGAATCTCAAGCCATTCTGCAAGCTGAAAAAAAGTATATATTCGCCATGAATTATTCATTTAGCTCTACATACAACTCTTTTCTTTCACCCAAGAGGATTTACCCTTTTTAGGTGATTATCTTCTACCGTGGCTCTGCTACACTGTAGCTTAAGTGATACTGTGTTTATAACTCTAGACTGGCTTCCAGGGGTAGCTGTACTACAGCCATTAAGTACTTAAAACCACAGAAAAACAGGGCAAAGAAGGGCAGGTGTTTGGACTATTCCATTCCACTATAACTGAGCCAACTGACATTAGCTGAGAGCAGAAGATGAATTGCACCCTACATCCTCTTAGTGAAAAAGTATTTTGACTGAGACACTGGCTCTAAGGCATTCAAGATACAGCATGAGTTCATCTTGTAAGTACAGAAAGGACCTTGTTATTTTGCCCTTCAGAGCACTTCTGTATCTGGATGAAATAGACACTGCAAACTTGCTAGAAAGCTTCAGTTCCTCCTTCCTCCCATCCCCTCCTCTCCCTTCCCTCCCCCTCCCCCCCTTTGTTTTTTTTTTTTTGTTTTTTTTTTTTTTTTTTTGTGTGGTTTTTTTTTTTTTTTTTAATCTGCTAGGCAGCAGAGAAATCTTACAGTGTGCTACTAGCTGTCCCTTATTAACACAGATTAGAATTATGTTTTTAAACCAAAAATTGTCTGACATGATAAATTTGTTTACTGATGCAGCAGTAACCAATTACTGCACAGAAATACAAAGATTGAAAAGCAACAACTTGTGAATATTTGTTCTGGGTTTTTTTTTTTTTCTTAACATAACAACTGCAGTGTATTCTCATGTCTTAATTGTGTCTCTTTTATGTTTTTCCTTCCACAGCACACCCACCCCCTCCTTCTCTTTAAATCAACTGCTGCCTTATCAGCGACTGAAGATGCAACTCTTCTCTAGAAATCTATGGAACAAAGGAACACAGGAATTTGTGCTGAATGCAGAAAAACAACAAAACAATGATATAAAAGCAGCCATGAAGTGCATACATCAAAGTCAAAAGAAATCTTTGTATTCTGCTGGTAATGCTTACAAGGTAAAGTGGCATGCAGATTTCTTATTTAATAAATTCCCACAGAAAATTAGTTTTTCACAGTGGGAAGAATTTCAAGGCTTGCTGCGATGAACAGGCAGGATCTAATCACTGTTCAGGCTTTGTAGATACACCAGGGCTTGCAGATATTTGAACGATCCAATTATTCTGTTGAGGCACAATCACCTTACCTGCATACTAATCAAGTAATATGCCAACATGAAACAACTCTGGCTTTTCTGGAAACTCTAGACATATACAGCTCCCTGGCTGACCTTCTGTCAATTACATTCATTTCAATTCTATTAGCTCATCTTTTGCCCAAAGGTGACATACACACAAATCTATAGGGAAAATTGCCTAAATCAACCTTCCACTGCACAGGATGCAGAATAAGTTGCTCAGTGATGTGAATACAGGGCATTAATTCTAAAGCTGGATGGAATTGTAGACTAAACAGAAATGAATTTTTGAGACAAGAAACCTCTTCAGAAACTGTAGGTACATTGCATAAAAACGAGAGGATTCTGTTTATTAGAGGAAACAAAATCAATTACTCAGTTTTATACCTTGCGAATGACAACGCAGAATGAGGATGAACAGAGCCTAGATCATTCCTGCTCTGTCACTACTTAGAGTGAATATTGCCCTTTGAGTTTCCTCTTTTTGGAGGGATTCCTTCACACATAGCAGTTCTGTGATGCTCTGTTCTGATTTTCTGTAACTGTAGACTGAGATATTGGTAAACTGGCAGAATTTTGGACCACAGCCAGCAGAGATCTTTTTAACATTATACTTTCCAACTATGCTTCATTACAAAAATGCTTGTTGTCTAGATTTTCTAATAGCAGCTTTCTTCTCAAAATAACAAGTAATGGAAACCTTTGAAATATTTATCAGTACTTATTCCAGAGTCATCTCAATTTCATTGACAGTTTGTCAGAACATTTCTGGTGCTCCAAAACTTAGCAAATTAAGCAAAAGCTACAGCATATTCCAGGCCTGACTAGCAGCAACACTGCTTGGTTTTCGTTCCTACCTTAGGGATGCACTATTTGATTACGCTTCTTTATCCTGGCAGTAGCTGTGCTGACATCAAGTGCCTGCTCTTTTAAGAAATATATGACCTTATGTGATGCTGCACATAAACAGTCAGAGGAGAATAACAGAGGCCTTCAAGAGGATCAAAAAGGCATTGCTGTGTCAAGCCATTAACCTTGGAGCTCATCATTAACCAAAGTGACAGTATTAGTAGCTTGAGATGATGTGGTGCAAACACCTAAGCAAGGAACAGCCTTAAGTATGAATTATTACTTGTGATTAATGGAACTTATTATTAAGTGTTTGTGCCTTTACAGATGACTCTCTAGTTTCTCTTGAGCGTCTCTTTTAAATTGTCATTGCCATTTTAGCCTCTCCTAAAAGGCAAGGGTAGCAAGGCAGGCCAGCAGCACTGCTTGTGACTAACGAGCACGCTCAGTGTCACTAGTGACTCTCAAACTCCTGCACCTGGAACTGCTCCTCTGCCTGTACATGAACTTGTGGAGACCCATCTTTATGACCCCTGCAAAGCTTCACTTAGAGCACCAGATATGGCAGCAACATTTTCTTGAGTCTTCAATTACCTTATCACAGCACTGTAAATACAGTACAGTATTGTTTTAAATACTCCAAAGCACTCTTCAGGAGAATTTCACTTCATTAAGTAAAACAAAAGGCAGACATCTTCCTTCTCTTTAATTTTTCATACAAGTAGCTTGTTCAAGGTAGTAAGGGGAAAATAGCTCCTCAAGAACAATACCGAGGTGGATTTCTATTCCTTTTTGTTCTGTAAGCTTCTTACAAGCAGGGGAAAAAAAAGAAATCTAATAGATTCTCTGGAAGAACTGACTTTGTAGAATAATAACATTGAAGGAACAGAGGATGACAGATGGGCAAGATTCACATACTCTTAACAATAAAAGGACACATTGTTTATTTTCCAAGGCCATTTCTAATATGTGATTGTCCCCACAACGAGTTTTCCCAAGGAGAATGGAAAATGCTCACAATTGGGGAAAAAAGCTCAAGTACTCCATATTCACAAATACAAGTTTCTTTTCTGAAAATAAAATGTCTTTAAAAAAAAAAGGAAAAATAAATCTATACAATTGTTTCTGCAGCTGTAGAGTACCAGTTCAATACATACATTAAACAGAACAGGTGTAAACCTGCCACTTCCTTACATAGCCAACATTCATTGCAGCAGACAAGACACTCCATTCATTACAGAACTCTAGTTATCCCCAAATTTTATAACCATTATTATGAAGCTCAAAATGTGTTTGCTCCTTGTATAGGATTTACTGATAAATTCCAGCAGTTACAGCCATGATGGCTGTTGAACTAAAGACTTAGCTGGACACCTCTGTGAGAATCATCTTCACAAATCTAAATGTCAAGGGACTAAAAGAGGGCATTCAGTTATATATATTTTGTCCATTTGTCTAAATGACCTCTTCTTTAAAATATCTGCTTAACCCTACCGTTATTTTATAGAACAAAGTTTCTTTTTGATTGTGGAAGAAAAGCTTTTCACTTGCTGCACTCAAAAATATATTATTCTGAACACTTATCTTTTTTGCTAAGTCTCTATTTTCGATTTCAGAGCAGAATAGACAGAAAAGACTTTCCAGGTGATCTTGAAACAATTAAAATGATGTGAATTTCCTAAAGATATTTCATTAGTATTAAAACAGGACACTTTATACATTTGCAGAGTGGACTTGTCTTTTGCTCTGTAAAGGAATTCAAACCAGAACTTGCTTCTGCAGAGATTCCTGACTGAACTGAGCAACTGAGATGAAGCACAGAGGAATGACCTTGTGTAAGCAGCTGACAGAATCTGCACATCAAAGGCAGATCTGAGATAGGGTACTACTAGAACAAGTTTTCATGTATATTCTTTCTGATGTGGTGCTTTCTATAAAAATAACCTGTAGAATAATTAAGCAATCAGAAGCTGGAAAAGTAGGTCTGCACAGCTCAAAGTGCTTATAAGGGTAGATCTGAGACATGAACAATCCAACGATAGAACTGAACACAGCATGGCCCAGAGATTGGGGCTGCCATATCTGTGTTCTCCAAAGGATCACAGATTTCTGGATGCTTTGAAGAGCTGAAATAGTGCAATGAATTCAGAAGTGAGGACTTTTGTGAGAGAGAACAAGTATATAATTCTCTATAAGCTATGCAATAAATCATGCTATTTACTTCCCAATGTCACCTGTCTGTCTTTTGTACCAAGTGGCAGTGGAAATGTAGTCTCTAGCCTTGGCACTTTACTGTGTGCAGCAAGGATGCAAAGAGATGTATGTGCAACACCCTTCTGCTCACAGGATGCTTCTCTGTTGGTTCCAGGTTGAGAAAAGTGAGAAAAGATTCCAGACAGTCTTTACACTCAAAAAAAGGGGCACCCACGTGTGAACTCACAGTAAACATAGATTAGTGTTGCTCATGGGTCAGAATAATAAAATAATGTTTCAAAATATCAGACAATGATACTGCACCAAATGAATCCTCGGTCAGAGAGTTGTGTCTGCTTGCTAGTTTTCATGCCATTCAGAAAACAGGAGAGGAAGGACCACTGCTGCAGTTCTGGCCCTTGGCAATATGCAGAGCAGAAGGTGGAATCAGAATTAGTTCTATTTACTCATATTCTCTGGATCAAATTGTTTAGGTCAAATGCAGAGACAACAATTGACACATTGTATAGGAATGCAGAGACAACAATTGACACATTGTATAGGAATGCTTTCCTATCCAGTGGTTGTGATCATCAGTAAAGGACATCAGTGCTGCACAGAGATATAAATAAATATCAACCATGTTCAAGCACTCAAACCAAACCAAACCAAACAGATGCTAGATTAAGTTTGTCCATTATTAATGACAATTGTTAAAACATTTGTTTTGCACAGCTAACCCTATTTTGATGACCAAAATATATCATGTCTAAAATTTCCAGGCAATTTTTACAGTTTTTATCGGTAGGGCTGGTTTAAACAAACAAACAAACAAACAAATCCCATTAAATATGTGTGCCACTCAAAATGGTGTGCTGGTTTGAGGCTNTATTCCTGTCTATAGTGTATATATCTGCTTGTATATTGTGCTAAGATGTAAATATACCTTCATTCCTTAACTTCCAGCTGGCTGAGTTCTAGTCTGGGTCATTTTACAAAGTGTGGGGGGGTGGGGAACTCCTAAACCATCACAAATGGCCTTGACAAAACTGAAACCAAAGGTCCATTGTTTATAGCACCTAACCAAAACACCTAAAACAGAAGCTGATGCTCAGTAACGGAGAAAAGCTGTTCAGGAATTTATTCCTGGCTAAAATAAATGTTCTGCAAAGACCTCCTTACTGTACAGGGAGTGAAGGTTCCTGGATAACACAGCTATATTTGGTGTGTTGGGGCTGAATGCTGTGGTGTGCAAAATCATGGAGAAATGCCAAGTTTTAATATAACTTGATTTATATAACTGCTACTCTTGTGTTCAGTTCAGTAACTGTGGAGCCAAGATTGCCTACTAAATGTACTCTGTGTATTGTATAGGACTTACCTTTCCTTTCTCATCAAATGCCCTGACTTCCCTCAAACTCTTTATATTAGACCAAAAATATGTCTGGCTCAGGGTGTTTCGATACTATCATACATGCAAGGTGCTTGGTACCAGTTCTTCCTCATTTCTCTGCTAGCTTTACTCTGCCATTTTTCATTTTTCATCCATCCAACTAGGCATCAGCACAGATAAAAGAAAAAGCTGTTTGTTTCCATGGCAGAAGTGAGACAATTAGCTGGTGCATGTTAAAATAGAATTTCTAATATTTCTATAGCAACAGAAGCTGGTCAATGGTATGATTTAAAATATTGTGCAGGCAAATTTTAGACACTTTGGATGGATCTTGAGCTCTAAACCTGTAGTTCAGGACTGGCATGATATTCCTCTGCCTTTGATTTGCTAAACTAAGGTAATCCCACCTCCTACACCTACCCCTATTCCAACATCTTCTGGCAAGTATTCAAGAGTGATTTAAGTGACACTTTGCAAACTATTTTAAGTGATCATCTTATACAATGAGCAGACAAACATACAGAATGGAGAGCTGGGAAAAAGAACATGTGCATGGGCAGGTCTATGTAGCCAAAATAATAAACAAATAGACTGATTTCTACCACGCACAGGACAGTGGAGATGTTCCTAAAAAAAAAGCTCTGTTATCAGATGTATCCTCAAGAATTAACTACTGGTACAGCTTTGTGAAATAAGTAGATTGTTAATGCAATACCTTGAAGTACCAACCAGGCTGCACAGAGGGTTGCACTGGATGTATTGTATTAGTTTAAAACTTTTTAACTGACAACAAAGAAGCAGAAACCTCTGCTGAAAATTTTAAATGCAATTCAAAGTAGCTACAGGTTGTTGAACAAAATGCTCATCCTTGAAAATGAACAATGCCATTTTTGTTCACATACCTTCTTCTATAGCAACAGATAATATGATTGGAAAAGTAAAAAAAAAAAAGTAGTTTAGTAGCAAACTGATTAGTTTCTTTCATGATTGCCTGCTTGCTGTTGGACAATTTCTTGCCATGTTATTTATAGATTTCTCAATGTGTACTACAAAACACATCAAAAACAAATGTCCAAATACTGTCTGTTATCAGGCTGAGTTTAGTGGCACAGGGGAAAGAGGCAACTCGCTCCTTCTCCACACAGAATTTACGAGCAGAAAAATGCTAATTGAATATTTTCTACCCAGTTATATTTAAACAGTAGATATACTACCCAATATCCAGATTGTCTTAGTTAACCTATCTCTGGTTTCGAAGGGTTTCTGAAAGATGAGGGGGTGAGGGGCTCTTTATTTATCTATTTTGGAGAAAAGCTGCAAATTCAGTTACAGCTTCCAGAAGAGAAATTGTTTTCTGGTCTGAGTATAGCAAACAGGACATCGTTTAACATAATGTGAGAAATTGGTTTGGTTTTCAAGTCCCTGATCACAGAATCACAGAATTATTGAGGCTGGAATAGACCTCTGAGATCAAGTCCAACCTATGACCTAAAACCACCACATCAGCTAGACCGTGTTGTTAAATGCCACATCCAATCTTTCCATAAACAACTCCAGGGACTGCAACTCCACCACCTCCCTGGGCAATCCATTCCACTGTGATGAGTACTTTGGTTCCACAACCACAGTGGATAGTCAGTAATACCCTGGATCTTAAAGAAGGTCAGCCACACAATCTGGCCAGGAGGTAACATTCTGGAAAGTGCAGAAAGCTGAATGCATGCTGTAACTGTGTCTCCTCTGGTTCCCATAGAGAAAGCAACTGTATTAACTGGAAACATGTTCTGTTTGTGGAGTCTTTTTACTTTCTGTGAGCAATTTAGAGATGCTGCTCAACATGAATACCCATAAGGAAAACACTGGTCATAGAATCATAGAATGGTAAGGTTGGAAGGAGACCTCAAGGATCATCTAGTTCCNCTTTCAAAGCTTTGAATAGACCCTTAGTGGCTTAAGTATCCAGGTCTGACACAACTATATTCTGAGTTCTAAAGCTCATTAGGGTGAAGTTATTTGACTACCTCCCAACAAAAAGCGTTACCATTTAAATAGCATTTAGATAACCATGCTAGGTTCTTCCCTTTGGACCTGCTATACTACTATACCATTTGTAACATCATTTAATTCTAGAACTTCCCCACAAGATTGCAAACACAGTGGGGTTTTATTTCACTGCTGAAAGAAACATAGGGGGTAATATTTTCTTAATTTCTTCCTTTACCTATTTATCCATAAGTCTGCTCTCCCAGCCACCTGGAAGCTGTATTACCTGAGCATTGAAATACATATTAAATCAAAATGTGCTTAGCTTTATTTTTATTTTTTTCCCTGAGAATGCACCATCAATTGCTGTTTCTTCTAATAGCTGCCTGATGCTAATATTTCCAGGCTATGCATGGGCTGAATGTTGCCATTCATTTTACAGGCTGTCATCTGTATGACCAGGCTCTGTTTTAGTGCCCTGTTACAGTGACGAACGCCTTAAAGCCTGAAGAAAAACAGATAAGCAACGAACAACACAGTCCTAGCATGGATCTTAAAGTAAACATTTCTTGATGAAATGAAAGACAATAACTTTACAAATGTTTTCATAATAATAATCCAAGTCCTTATGAGTCATGGCAGAGGAAACTTGCCACAGATTCGTGGGAAATATTTACAAATCTGATCATTTGTCAACCAAAGAAATGGAACCATGTTCTGAAGCAGCAACTCATGCAACTGTTACCAGGGAAATCTGCAAAGATGGAAAAAACAATTGACAACTCTTTGGCTTATTTAACTCTTCCGAGCTACCCATCCCCACCCAATATTATTCATGCAGCATTTCCACTAGGAAGTTGGATGATTTCTGCTCTCTTTTCCAATCCTTTATGAGCTGCTTCCTCAGTCTAATTAAAGCAGGGAACGCAGCTGTCTTCCCTTCTACTTCAGAGAGCTAAGGGAAGGACTCCAGGAAATTCACTCTTCAGGGACTCCACAGGGATAGCCAGGATTTTAGATATGGGAATTTAATCCTCGAGCTCTAGATTTCTCAGAGGTAATAAAGTAGCTGTTTATGCAAGTTATATTAGGGCCTGGTCCAACTGCATTTTGGTTTGATGAGCCTAAGAGCACACTAATGTTTTTACAGACAGGTAAGGATGTCATTTAAAGGAAAGCAATTAATGCTACTGCACTCCCTACCTGAGACTGGAGCCTTACTGGACTTCACTTTCCTTCAAGGCAAACTCACAGATCAGATAGGGAACAACACCAGAGTCTCAGAAAGCAGCAGGTGCTTTTCTGTTTGGAACAGGGTGGAACAGGGTAAGTTCTTAACAGCTTTGCCACTCAGCTGATAGCAGAAATGACTCACATACATGACAGTCATACTGGCTCTTGCACTTTCTGCTTTCCCTTTGCTCCTGCAAGCAGCTTGCCATGTAAATGAAGCAATAGCAGGATTAAGAAATCTTACATTTTCTAGGAAAGAATGGGAAAGAGCTGTGAGAGCACTGCTAACCCCTGCTTGCCTACTGTTACCTTACAACACATAGTGTGAAGAACATGAATATAATCATCAGGTTTTGTGGAATAAACCAAAAAGTAATTAAAAATTCTCAGTATAGATAAATTCTGGTTTACAAATTAGCTTGCAAAAATTAGCTTTTGCAGACTAATTTCATCAAACATTGCTTTTCCCAGGAAAGTCAGAATAAACTGTCTGTCTTTGGAAGATCTTATTGCATTTATCTTCCTCCACAATTGCTGATGTGAAAAGCATGCATCTGCACAACTGAGACTGTGAAAGACAAGCAACAAGGGAAGTGTGAACTGTTACCAGCATCTTCCATCAAGCCTTGCATCATATCAATAAGGATGTATCATCTCTACAACCTCCTGCCCTCTAAAGAGGGACAGAGCTCAGGAAAGGCAGAAAATTTGGCTGGATGTGCAATGGTCCATCACAGTCCCTCAAGCCACCCAAGTCAGGCTGTGGTTGTGGAGCTGGTTTGCCATCACCACAAGATGAGGTAAATTTAGGCAGAAAGTGCTAGCTGCTACTGGCAGAGGCAGTGAAGTTCTGTCCTGCCAAAAACCAGAATTTTGCTGCCCTCATCTGTATACAACCCTTGGCAACTACCTGCCTTGCTCGGGTCTAAATCTGGTCCTCAGGAGAAGTTTCCCCAACAGTGTTTCACCTGATGAAAACAATGCCATAAAGAGTTGAGTGGGGATCTGGGATAGGTCTTAATGCATGATTAAAAACAGTAAAGTGAGTATCTGGAAACTATTCACTAATGATTTCCTTTTAAAAGTCAGAGGTTAAATGCAAATGTCAACAATGGAATCCCATGCTGTCCTCAGTTTCAGTCATGATACAGTCAGTACAAGGTACTGACTCAAAAAAAAAAAAAAATTTAGAATGGAAATAGAGATGTCAGAGCAGAGAAATGCATACTTTGCAAATCAAATTAAATAAAAGCCCCAGGACAGATTTTACAGTGATGACATCCCAGTAGTATTTCTGTACACTCCTGTATTAAACCAGATCGATACAAGAATGTACTTAGGACTGATTTTTTGAGAGCTGTAAGCAATACACAGCAAAGCAAGTTCCCTCTGAATGCAGTGAAACACAGCTCCTTCAGCTAAGAATGATAGAACAGTGATCTTAATTTTACAATGTTGATAATCCCCTGTCCTTGAAAGAAATAACACATCAGTATTCAAATTAACAGTATTCTGTCACTGGCACAGTGAGGGCATCACAACTTCTCAATATAAAGTTCAAAAGCAGTTACACAAAATAGATCTTTATGGATCTACCAAGGCTTAAGTAATAGATGCTTAGTGCTGATATGGTCATATCAGAAACTGGGTCATTCTCAGGTCTGATCATGTCAGATGCTCTGTTATTCACAGAGTACTCTTTTAGATACATTTGGTAAGAAATAGACCAAATTGAATGTCATTGCTTGAATTTTGTTTGGAAATTAGCCACTCTAGTTAGCCAACTGCTTAAAAGCAGCATGTGTCCCATCTGAAGGGAGGATGTCAGCAAGATGACTGCTAGTTTGGGATAACGTGACACATGCAAGGGAAAGTCTCCTCTCTTTTCCACTGGGAGTTCCTTTAAATGAGGGATCATAAATATGTGCTGATTTTAAGTATGTGCATACCACAGCATGTTCCCTAGTGTAGAAGAACTATTCCCCACAATGCCTCTCAGTTTCTAAGACTTGCATTGGTGGAATGGTTCAGAGAAATCAAACAACTACCCTCAATCCATGAGTTATTGACACCACACTGACTGGTCTTGAACAACAGGATCTGGATTAAAAGTAATACCCTAATCCTCCATTTGGAGAGGGAAATATCTAGATGATTTACAACATCATCTACTTCATTCCTTCACTCATTAGAAGAGCTTATCTATAGCCCTAAACAAAGTTATGTGTGAGCAGCAAATTGGGTAGAGTGATAAATTTGACAGTGGTCAATGTATTAAAAAATTTTAATCGAACTGTGAAGGGTGGAAAAATAAAACAGATCCTAATTGCATAGGAAGCCAAAACAGTTTTCACATTTCTTTGATCTATAAACAACCCCATGCAGAGCTACAGGCTGGGGTCAGAGTGGCTGGAGAGCAGCCAAACAGAAAGGGATCTGGGGGGTGCTGGTTGACACCCGCCTAAACACGAGCCAGCAGTGTGCCCAGGTGGCCAAGAAGGCCAATGGCATCCTGGCCTGCATCAGGAATGGTGTGGCCAGCAGGAGCAGGGAGGTCATTCTCCCCCTGTACTCTGCACTGGTTAGGCCACACCTTGAGTACTGTGTCCAGTTCTGGGCCCCTCAATTTAAGAAGGACATTGAGGTGCTTGAGCGTGTCCAGAGAAGGGCAACGAGGCTGGTGAGAGGCCTCGAGCACAAGCCCTATGAGGAGAGGCTGAGGGAGCTGGGATTGTTTAGCCTGGTGAAGAGGAGGCTCAGGGGAGACCTTCTTGCTGTCTACAACTACCTGAAGGGTGGTTGTGGCCAGCAGGAGGTTGCTTTCTTCTCTCAGGCAACCAGCACCAGAACAAGAGGACACAGTCTCAAGCTGCGCCAGGGGAAGTTTAGGCTGGAGGTGAGGAGAAAGTTCTTCACTGAGAGAGTCATTCCCCACTGGAATGGGCTGCCCAGGGAGGTGGTGGAGTCACCGTCCCTGGAGGTGTTCAAGGCAGGTTTGGACGTGGCACTTGGTGCCATGGTCTAGTCTTGAGGTCTGTGGTAATGGGTTGGACTTGATGATCTTTGAGGTCTCTTCCAACCTTGGTGATATTGTGATACTGTGATACTGTGATATTTAGTATTTTACAGTCATAATTAAAAAGGGCCCAGTGCTGCATTTACCTGAGGAGAGTTATGCTCACTCAGGAGATAAGGCTGTTTATTCTCTTTTAGAAATTTGAAACGACTGGCTTTACCTTTTTTCTTTTTTTTTAATGTCAGGTGAACACATGTTTTACAATTATCATTGACCAAGAAAACAAACAGCTATAAACCAAAATGTACAATTAAAACTCTCCCTCTCCTATGCATTTGTGGAGTAGGCTTCAAGCCACTGAACTGAAAACCCAGACTAATTTTGCACATAGATACATACAGAGCTTCTAAAGACTAAATGAAACAGAGGAAGACTCTAAAGAGGAAGTTTCTAAAGACTAAATGAAACATAGAACAGAACATTGAGTTGTGGTCAGTTTCTGGTTTTATGTCTTTGAAAGGCCTCAGCTTCAAGGTCTGCTTAGTTAATTATTCACATTAATTTAGAATTGTTAAAAGTGTTGGTTGTTTTTTTTCCCACAGAGGATGAACTCTATGATATCCAGAGGTCCCTCAAAAACTGCACCATTCTGTGATTCTACAAACTACCTGACAACTTGAGTTTGGCTGTTTGATGAGAAGACATCATAATTCCTTCCTACTCCCAGCTTAAGGAAATGTCTTTTAGAGTCATGGACCAGCTAGAGAAAATACTGGACCCAATTTACTGAGTCTAGAAAGTATCCTACAAAGAGCTCACTGAAGGTGAGTTACTTGAGAGCACCCTTTTCTTCTACAGCATGACTAAATTCCTTATATATGTGACTCAGCAATGTTCTCACTTGGTGCCTAGGAGTTTGTAAAGAGGACTAATAATGAGAGGAGAAATAACTTCAATGAAAAGTGATTTTCTACAGTAAAAGGACTTCTGGAGTTTTTATTTCTTCTTTCAACCAACATCTCATTCTTTCTTGGCTATAATCTCCAGGGAAAGCTATGATTGCAGCAATGATTATTCATTAGGAATAAGTAATTAAAACAACTCTCTGGCAAATCTATTTTTATTCTCCAAGCAAAGTGTGAAATGTTGAAGAAATACCACGAATGAGAATAAGGAGTCTAATTTTAAAAGTAGTTCTTTCCTTATGATTCATCCAAAGTACCATCATTAACCTGAACATGTTGACATTTGCTTTTGTGAACTGCATGACTTTTAACCTGACTGTGTCTTTGTCCACATGCTGCTAAAACTTCTCTGCCTTCAGAAACAACCACCAAAGTACCACTTCTTTCCAGGCACTCTGTCCACGCATTTAACAATGTTCTACAGTATGCTGGCCGACCACCAGACAAGCAGAGGAATGTTTTTGCCTATGAAGAAAATCATCACCAAATTGAATTAGTGTGCTGACATGTGCAACTAAAAATTATTTAGAAAAAGAACATTTGGTGAGATTATCTAATTAAAATTATTCAGACTTGCTTTGCAATACAAACATTTCTGCAAAAGGACACCAGGTAGTACAGTATCTAGTCCATGTGAATTTATTAGCTTTGAGCTTTAACCCTACAACTGTCAGCTCTGATTGGAAAAATTACATTCAAGGTTTTGTAGCAAGAAGTGATTAAGTGCATTTACAAAGTGAGGACATCAGTTCCCAAGCTACCTAACATCAATTAAAGGAGGCCAAATTAAATCGATGTTCTAATTCCACAAAATTAATGGTAACTTTTTTTTAATAGATGTAACAACATTTCCCTGAGGTCCTGTAATAAATTCTTATCACAGCAACTCATGTAGAAAGTAAATGGTTACCTAGCCATGAAAATCCACTGTTTAAAATCAGTTATGGGAATGATGACAATAAGGCTCCTACTGGCTTCTGTGTTATACTTCTGGGCAATTTAAATTAGATTTTTTTTTTTTTTTCCTGAGTTTTGTACTTTTAAACACCAGGAAAGCATGGAGGAAAAACCCCACTCTTGTTCATTATGGAATTAATGAGGAAATAGCAATTTTTCATAGTAGTTAATTTTAAATAGAGCATTCCTCTAAACTCAAGGGATGAGGAGCTAATTAAGGTTACTTTTAACTACTTTTAGTCAACATGCAATCAGATGTCTTAACTTTACAACATTTTGTAAGAGGAAAAAACCAGATTTTTTTTCATCATTTTTTATTTTTAAAGAGCTTTTTGACACAAACTGAATTTCCCACACATCACTCCTGCTCCAGAGCAGGTGACTGTAATGCAACTCAGGTATATGGATGTCAGTTAGAAGACACAATTAGAACACTGAGCACATATAGATAAAACACTGCAAAGCCCTTTACATTAACATTGTGCCATTAACTGGATGTAGACATTTATGCAGCTGACTTTGGGGTCTTCATAAAAAAATAGGCAAACAAAGCAAACCCAAAACAGAAATGATGGTCTGCAGAAACAGAAAGAGATCTGAAGACTTACTGCTCAAAGAAATGAAACAGATAATCTCAGGAGATAAGTTCAGCTGACTGTTCAAAGCCTTGTTTCTGTAATTGGGGCCACGGAGTGGTTGATTAATTGCTTAAAATATTTTGTAATATTACAGTTTTCATGGTATGGCAATGTCCACCTTGGGAGATTCTCAGGGAAGCTCAAAAACATGTCTACATGAGAACACCATAGAATCATAGAATGGTAAGGTTGGAAGGAGACCTCAAGGATCATCTAGTTCCAACCCCCTGCCGTAGGCAGAGACACCTCCCACTAGCACAGGTCACTCAAGGCCTCGTCCAACCTGGCCTTGAACACATCCAGGGAGGGAGCAGCCACAACCTCCCTGGGCAACCTGTGCCAGTGTCTCACCATCCTCACTGCAAAGAACTTCCTCCTAACATCCAGTCTAAATCTCCCCTCTGCCAGTTCAAACCCATTGCCCCTTGTCCTGTCATTGCAAGACCTTGTCAATAGTCCCTCCCCAGCCTTCCTGTAGCCCCCTTCAGATACTGGAAGGCTACTCTAAGGTCTCCTGGAAGCCTTCTCTTCTCCAGGCTGCAGAGCCCCAACTCTCTCAGCCTGTCCTCACAGCAGAGCTGCTGCAGCCCTCTCAGCATCTTGGTGGCCTCCTCTGGACCCGCTCCAACACTTCCATGTCCTTCCTGTGCTGGGGGCTCCAGAACTGCACACAGGACTCCAGGTGGGGTCTGAGGAGAGCAGAGCAAAGGGGCAGAATCCCCTCCCTTGCCCTGCTGCCCACACTGCTCTTGCTGCAGCCCAGCACACAGTTGCTGTCTGGGCTGCACTCACACTGCAGGCTCATGTTGAGCTTTTCATCACCCCAGACCCCCAGGTCCTTTTCCTCAGGGCTGCTCTCAGCCATTCCCCACCCAGCCTGGAGTTGTGCTTGGGATTGTGCCTACCCAGGTGCAGGACCTTACACTTGGCCTTGTTGAATGTCATGAGGTTGGCCTGGGCACACCTCTGCAGCCTGTCCAGGTCCCTCTGGATGGATCCCTGCCCTCTAGCAAGTCGACTGTGCCACACAGCTTGGTGTCATCTGCAAACTTGCTGAGGGTGCACTGATTCCTCTGTCCATGTCACTGACAAAGATGTTAAACAGCACTGGTGCCAGCACTGACCCCTGAGGGATGCCACTTGTCACTGGTCTCCAGGTGGACATTGTGCCCTTGATCACCACTCTCTGCATGTGACCATCCAGCCAATTCCTTATCCAGCAGTGTTCCACCCATCAAGTCCATATTTTTCCAGCTTGGTGACCAGGATGCCATGTGGGACAGAGTCAAATGCCTTACTCAGGTCCAGGTAGATGCCATCAGTTGCCCTTCCCTTGTCCACTGTCGCTGTGACTTCATCATAAAAAGCCACTAAATTTGTCAGGCAAGATCTGCCCTTGGTGCAGCCATTGCTGGTTACCACCAATCACCTCTGCTTTGTTTTCCATTTGCCTTAGCAGAGCTTTCAGCAGGATCTGCTCCATGATCTTGCCAGGCACAGAGGTGAGCCTGACTGCTCTGTAGTTCTCAGGGTCATCCTTTTTTCCCTTCTTGAAGATACTTACTCTGAAAATCAATCCACCCCATAAATCCAAATCACTGCTCTATAAAACTACTTAAAAAAAAATCATGACACATTGAATTGGAAAAAAAATACAGAGTAATCACTTGTACATACAAAAGGAAAACTGGACCATCTTACCTATAAACAGAAAAGTCTGACAGAGTTGCCTTCCGATAACATAGTTGATAACATTTCAGTAGCAGCACCACAGGTATCAAGCCACTGACATATGTTCTCTACTATTAAGACTGGAATTCTTCTTTGAGAAGAAGCTCAATTAGTGGCTCATATGGTCGCTGAACTTTCGTGTTCTCTCTACCATAATGTCCTTATAATTATTGGAAAAGGCACATCTGACTACTCTCTATGACTCCTTTAATTTGGTATTTAAATTATTCAGTAAAGAGCCATAAACCTAACTTCCTGCCAGTTACAGCCACATTTGAAAATAGTTGTTACTGCCCTTCTAAATCCTTTGGTTTTTCTGCAATCTCTCTCCTAAAACACAGTACTGAGCAGTAGAGAATCATAATTAAATCTACCACCCATATAACAATGAGTAAAGTAGTTATTAGAAGTTCAGCAGACAGAATTTCATTAGTTTGCCTGTTTGGTTTGGCTTTCTGTTAATATCAGCCTAGGTCTTAATCTGCTACTATGATTCTCTTCTGAAAAGTAGGCTTCAAAACTAACTCACAAACAGTATTAATTTGGCTTCTTGGGTCAAATCAATGCAAGAAAACCAAACTAATGAACACAACATAGTTCTCAGGACACTGACTTTATAAATGAAGTACATTCTTGGTGTTGGCTTAGAAAGCTGTCTTGTAACACAAGTTTTTCAGCAATACATCACAATTCATTAAACATCACAGGTATCTCCTCCTAGAACATTCTTTGGGTCTCCTGACAATTGGTGGCATTACCAGCATGTAATCATCTGTGTTTATCTGTAGATGCCCTTCTGTTCTCTGCCAGAATAAATCATCTAGAGCTCAAATACTAAGCTGGTTTCAAGGGTTTTTTTTGCAATAATGATGCTTTATGTGAGGAGCTGTTCAGCTGGGAGCCACTTTGCCTCCCCAAAGAAGTTAGAGCAGAAACATTCACTGAATCCAGAGCAGAAAAGAAATTCTCTTGTGTTTGAAGCCTAAGAATCTGAAGTACACAGAAAAAAGTAAGCAAGTTTAGAAGATGGAGCTCTTTGAGCTTCTCTAGATGATTTGGAATCTACTCTGAATTTCTTCAAATCCTATACAGTACAAATTCACCATGGCCTTTGAGGATAATGGGCACTAAGGAGGAAAATGAGATACAGCAAGGAAGAGTAAATTTCAAACCAACTGCTGTGAGTTAGCCTGTTCTCTATTATGGAAACCCTGCCAATATGATTCTAAAGCTTTGCTTTAGCCTGGTCTCAAAATCATAGATTCCCAATCAAACAGACAGCACCTTTGGTTAGGAAAACATTTCAGTCTTTCTGCATCCAATAATTCAGCATATACAAATAATTCATTATCACTTTAGGACTACAAGTAAGTGGAAACTCAGACCAGAAACTGGAGTCTTGTTTTAATGCAAAGAAATGTGCCTCAGCAAGCTAATTTCTACCCTGGGCTGCTCTCTCTAAGGTGAAAGAACAGATATCCCTCTGTCTGTAACCAACATAAACATCTTAACTGTATAATCTGAGAAAACTTAAAAATTGAAGGGGTAGAAGAGGGAATTTTTGCTTATGCCTTGTTAACTTTAAAGTTATCATTATTGAGAAGGAGAAGCGGGTATATTCCCTCAGTTACAGACCAGCTTCCTCACTGTCCTCTACATGACAGGCTCTCTCCCAAGCCTAGCAAGCTCTTCTTCTCACTTTTGTCAGACAGGACACGAGTTTCTCTCTTCCATTCTCCCTGAAGCAGATACACCCTGAGTTCTTGGATCACAGGTCATCTTCCCAGTGCCCTGCTGTTGTGGAAATGAGAACACCCTTCCAGCACACCTGCCTTATGAACAGAGCAGGAGCCAGACAACAATAGTATCCTGGGGTACATTAAGAAAAGTGTGGCCAGCAGACCAAAGGAGGTTCTCCTCCCCCTCTACTCTGCCACAATGCGACATTGTCTGAACTGTGTGCAGTTCTGGAGCCCCCAGCACAGGAAGGACATGGAAGTGTTGGAGTGGGTCCAGAGGAGGGCCACGAAGATGCTCAGAGGGCTGCAGCAGCTCTCCTATGAGGACAGACTGAGAGAGTTGGGGCTCTGCAGCCTGGAGAACACGGCTTCAAGGAGACCTTAGAGTAGCCTTCCAGTATCTGAAGGGGGCCTACAGGAAGNTTCTTTATTATAAGGGTGTGCTGGTTTGAGGCTAATTGGAATATTTTACTGAGAGAAATTAAATCCTTAGCTGTGAAAAGAAAGAAAAAAAAGACCCAACAGTAACGTATATGACTCATTCTTCTGAGAAATGCAACTAGTCAAAATATAGATAAGACATTTCTCACACACTTCTCAGTTCTCTGTTGTTCTGCTCCTTCACTCTGATGGTCTGTGGTTGCTTCTGCCTTAACTCTAATCCAACCTAACCCTTTATTTCCTCTAACCTCCTTGTCACCTTTTTGACATCTCACCTCATGTCTCTCCAGAGTTATCACGTGAGACATATAGGCATTGATCTGGTTATTTCTGAAGGGAGGTGAAGAGGGGAGGAGGTTTGTGTGAGGAGCCTCTTGGCAATCCGATTGTTTTGGAGGGATTTTGTGTTTCTGTATTACTGTTAACTTCTATATAACTGTAAATATTTGTGTATTTTGTATATGTATGTATATGCTTGTAAATTGTGCTAAGCTGTAAATATAGCTTCATTCCTTAACTTCCAGCTGGCTGAGTCTACTCTGGGTGGTTTCATTGTGTGTGGGGGTCAGGTAACTCCCAAACCATCACATCCTTTATTTTGGTGCCCAACATGGGGGTAATTCAATTTGATTGATTGCTAATTAAGTCTGGAAGTTAAGATGAAGCTATTTTACATTTTATTTTCTATTATTTACCCATTAATAGCTTGGTTCTTCTTCCATTGGGTGAGAGCCAAAATTGGTGCCCTTCTGTTTGATCTAGTATGGAGAAAGCTTAAAGTAATGTTTTGGGATTTTGGAGAGCATCTTCTCAGCTGGGTTGGCTTTAATATCACTGAAACTGTTACCAACTCTGTTTTCAGTAAGTCAGGAAATATTACAACTGCTTCAACATCCCTGATGAGAGTAATTCTGCCAAAATTTGAACTTCCAGACCCCTGTGGTGAGTTTTTTACATGTAATACAGTACTCTGCTTATCATGTATGAATATAGTCCTAGTAATTCTGGTATTAAGACTAATGGTAGCATAGTGTATGAAAAATTTGAACATGGCTGCTTTAAGAAAAAAAAAAGAGGCAGATTTCTAAAAGCTCCTGATAGAGAAGGAAAACAATCCCTTTCATGTTCTGTAAACAATAATTCTAAAATTCCCACGATGAGGGGGAGAAAAAGAGGACACAACTACTGCAGATTCTGGGAATTCGGCCAAGAGTATGTTATCTACCAGTAACATGGCAGACAGCCAAAGGGCTGCTTCTCCTCAAGCTGTCCAGGTTTCAGCTGTTTTTAATTCTGTACCTAGTTCAAATCCACAGGTTTCTAACCCTAAACCAAATTCAACTTCACAGGCAGCAGTTCAGACCCTCAGTGATTCAGACCCACTAGAAGGAACATCCACAGCCTTTTTGGCTCCAGGGAAGGTGCAAGCTAATACTAAGCATTTGACAAAGAGTCATTCAAGAGAGGATTTAGAGGAAGTGGCCTCTGGCACACAAGAGGAAGAAGAAGAGAAATACAGCCTTAGAGATTTGGCCAACATACTTAGATCTCAATACAGTGATGAGAAAAGCTATGTGAGATTGGCTGCCAAGAAGGAGGATGGTTCTGAGGAGTTTAGGAGTGCTCTTAGGAAAGTTCTGTTTTTAAGCTAAGGACAATCAGAAGAAGAGGAGGAGGAGGATATCCAGGAATCCAATGATCC
>WBNM01037386.1:0-208744 GCA_013399055.1 Ramphastos sulfuratus
AGTACTCTGTCCCATGCTATTTCATCTAGTTATTGCTTGAAGAGATCAAAGTTGGCCCTCCTGAAATACAATTGTGATCCTGCTAGATATTCTGTTACTACACTCAAGATCCTTAACTCCACTCATGATTGCTGGTGTCATTGATGCAGTTTCTTGCTGGCTGCTGTGGGCTCTGTTGCTTGTACTGAGGGCAAATATCTCAGCAATTAGATTACAGAACTCATCTAATGAGTCTTTCTTCTTGGTTATTTCAGATAACTTTGGGCTAGATATTTTCCTCTCATAAATTTGAGATGAAAGTTCAGATGAAAGAGTATCTGGATTGTTCAAGCTGACAAGGAGGAGAAGCAGAATGCCAGATCAATAAAACATTCTCCTGATGGCAGAGCAAGACAGACTGGCAAAATGTGTTTTACCAGCACAGGGCTGTCCTTTGTTATGTAAATTCAGAAAGCATTGTTCTCCTGATTTTAAAATTAATTATGTGGAAATGGGAGCTGGAGAATTAGTGAGGCAGATGTTCAAATCATAAGCTAGATTGTTTCATGGAATTGTTAGTCTTGCCTTTAGCTGAGCTTATGTTAATTGAGGAAACTCATGAACCACAGGCACTGGAAGGTAGGTAGATTGCTTTCAACCTAAACCATTCTATGAGTCACTGAGTTCAATTGAGCATCTGCAATTAGGAGGCACCATACCTAAATGCTGAAAAAAAGCTTGGTTTTCTAAATGGTCTCTGTGGTTTGTTCTGTACATTTGGCTTCATCTGGAACCCAAACAGAGAAGTGTTCTGTTACATTTCTCTGTGGCTATTTCTACACTCAACACCTAGCATAGCTGGAACAGATTGAGAGACTTTTCTAATTCTCATTGCCAGGTACAGATGAGCAGAACCAAGGTGCGTGACTGTGCATATGTAGGACTATTTTTGGCTTCCCATCATTTCTCTTGATTCATGTGATATTTTGGGAAGGAGCTGATACATCAGAAGGCAACCTTTATGCCCAGTGGTGGTTTTTATTTATTGTTGGCTGCTAAATATTAATTCAGAGCTGTTGAGGAATGAGCATTCATACTACAGGATAGCATGAACATGCAGGGAACTTGCGAGACTTCTCTGAGAATGCCTGGAGGAGGAAGTTCAACTTTTTTTGAAGAGATTTTCTGACTATTACTTTTAATGTTATGCAGTCAACATATGTTTTGGGTATTGCACAGCAGCAGGGCAGGTGAAAGCTTAAAGCTGACATAAATGCCAAGCACAGATTTGAATATCTCTAAGGAAATACATTCCTGCTATTTCTGAATGCTGTGCTGGAACATCAGGTTTGCTGTTGGATGGAGAGTGCTGGTATTTATTTGAAGAGCTTGGTTCTTCAAATAAATCTCCTTGCAATGCCTTAACAGTCTGAGGTTTCTTTTACCCCTATCCTGTTGTATTTTGTACCACTGATATGAAAAAGTGCATGCAGCAGTCACAGATGTGTTTTGGAAAGGATTGTGGGACAAAGAAATGGGAAATTCATAACCTTCTGTTCAGGTTTTACAGAATGGACAGACAGACTACCAGCAGTGTTGCCATCCAGCAGATTTGCCTGTGGGTTATTTTTTTTAAGAGATAATTGACTGTCTGAGAATAGGTGGAAACCTGCCTGCTGTCCTCTGTTCATTGAGGAGGGAAAAGAGAAAAAATACTCTATGCTGCAGTATGTATAAACCTTTCTCCTTGCTTGGTTCAGTGAACAAAGGCTTGCCCAAAGAGCACTGAATATGCTAAAAGGATTGAAATCTGGTTTTATATGACTCAGACTTCAGCAGCCCTCAAAACCTTTTCCAAGAACTTCTAAATGCATTTTCCTCTTCTCATTGGAACACTTCCTCCTGGGCCAAGTTAGTGTGTTTCTCCCATTGCTGTGAGTCATCACATGATAAAGTTGTGCTGGTCTGATTTGAAAAAGGGAAAAGAAATAAAAAAGGCAGAAAAGAGAGTTTTGGAGAAAAATTTTTATCTCCTATGTTCTCTCAGCTTCAGGAGACTGCAGGGTTTAAATGGAGAGTGTGCACAGTCAGTTTTAGGCCCTTAAGCAGCACTGTGCATGTAAATGCTCACAATTTATCATTTGTTCCTTTCTAAGGTCAGTTCAGGGCTTGGTTATTTTATATATTTAGTTAGTTAGTTTTTCCTTTTCCATTTAGCTGTAGCTTGGTGATAAGTTTAATGCTGCACAAAGTGAGACCAATAGAGCTTTTCATCAGGGTGTGTGGACACGTAACAAATGCTGCTGTTTTGATCTCTTGAATTTGCAATAGGTTTTGTTTAGAGCCGGGGAGCTGAAATGGGGAACAGATGAAGAAACGTTCATCACCATCTTGGGAACCCGAAGTGTATCCCATTTAAGGAGAGGTAGGTAGCATGGTTCTTGCAAAGTTCTGCTGAAGTTTCAGTATTACCCAGCTGGCAGTAGAAAGTTTTGCCTCACCCAAGAGTTACTTAGCATGATAGAAATGTAAGATTCCATAGGAAACATAGATCTTAAGGACATTCATGGACAGACTTGACTAGACTGGCAACAGGCCAGTTAGTCTGTGTAAAGTTCATTTCCCTAAAACTTCCCCTCTTCTCCTTGCACCCTTTCCCTGGATGTGTTAACAGAACAGTTGAGCTCAGAAGGGACCTCAGGAGCTCAACTTATCTAACGCTGCTTGAGCAGAGCTACCTAGAACAGGTTGTCGAGGACCATGTTCAGATGGCTTTTGCACAACCTCCTGGGCCCTTTGGCTCTGGGCACAACTGAAAAGAACCTGTATCCATTTGCTTTACACCCTCCCTTCACATGTTTGTTGGCATTGATGAGCTTCCCCTTTGAACCTTCCCTTCTCCAGGCTGAACACTCCCAGGTCTCCCTGCTTTAACTTGTAGGAGAGATGCAGTGGTCTCTTCATGGCCATTCAGTGGACTTGCTTCAGTTGTTCCATATCTCTTTTGTACTGGAGAGCCCAGAACTGGACCCTGCACTCTAGGCATGCCCTTGCCAGTGCTGAGCAGATGGGAAGGGATCACCTTCCTCAGTCTGCTGGCAACAGCCCTACTAGTGTAGAGCAAGACACTGTGGACACCTTTGCCACAGTGGCACACTACTGCCTTGTGTTCAACCTGGTGCCCACTAGGACCCCCAGCTCCTTTTCTGCAAAGCTGTTTGACGCCCAGGATGTTCTGGATGCATGGGGTAAATCATGTACAGGAGGATGTTGTACAGTAGCGAGGGGAAGATAGCATTTGACCTGTGGGTAATGTGGCAGAGCTGACAGGACCCCCCCCTGAGGAGGATGCTGGCTGTACAGGTACTGAGCACACTTTCTTTTTTGCAGTGTTTGACAAATACATGACTATCTCTGGCTTCCAAATTGAAGAGACCATTGACCGTGAAACCTCTGGTGATTTGGAGAAGCTGCTTTTGGCAGTTGGTAATGAAGTATTACTGGATCTAGAACTGCTTTTTCAGTGCCAGCCCTCCTGAAATTGCAGTTGTTACAGAAAGTGATGGGGAAACATGGATACTTTGTCAAGTTAATCATCTGGGATGTGGTTTAGTATCTAGAGAACAGACTTTTGTTCTTCCTTTAATAGATAAGGGGGGGATGGAGGAAGTGGGCCTGGGGGTGGTGACCTGCATTTTGTTGAATCATGTGCACCCTATCAGAAAGTGGGGCAAAACTGCCTGAGTTTGTATTCCTGGCATCTCATGTAGAACAATGTCATAGCAGATTTGTAATGGAGTAGAACTGGACTAGCAGAGTCTCTTCTCTGGGATCTAGGAGCTAGAAAGCACCACAGGTTTTTAATGAAGAGCTGTCTTGAGTGGAACAGACTAGCTGACAGCTGTGTAAATTTTTTGCCCATGCTGGAGAGAATACTCCACTATCTCACACCTTGTCTTGACAGTGTAAGATTGTCCTGACCTGACTGACAACCAGTAATAGCATCCTTTGCCTTTTCCAGTGAAATGCATCCGAAGTGTGCCTGCCTACTTAGCTGAGACTCTCTATTACTCCATGAAGGTATGTATGTACTCTCCACACAGCACCTTCCAGTCCCCTCAGCTGCACTTCCTCTTCTTTCACTTGTTCTTCGGTTCTTCTGTCACTGTGGATGCCAACAGGATGCTGTATCACTGAGCATCTGCAATAGGTTTGGGGAATATGAGAGAGTACACGAACAGTTCACGAGCTTTACTTGCGGTTCATCATAAGTTCGTCAGACAATGAGTCTTTTAAAGGGAACATTACTCTTATCAGTTGCTTTTGGACTTGGTCTTGCTGTATTGGAAAATTGTATAGCTAAATCTGCTGGGTACTTCAGCTAAATAAAGACTACAGTGTCTTTAGATATGTTGAGGAGTAAAGATGACCGAAAACTTGATTGTAGATTGTGCAGATTTAGTGCTTTTCATTTGGGGCCTGAAATTTACAGGCTGAAGGTGTAGCTAGCTTTGAAACACGTTTTGATGGCTATCCATCTCTTTCTGAGAAGGAAAACTCATTGGAGAAAAAGGAGAGAGGCTTACAGAGTGATTAAAGATTCTTCAGGGGGATCCTATCAGCAACACAGCTGTTTCTGTTAGCTTCACTTTCTCCTGGACGGGAACAGATAAGCAGGGGGAGGTGTGTTCTTAACTCTCAGTGGTAATAGCAATTAAAACCGAGGCAGATAGTCTCTTGTTTTCAGGCAAGTTATTAGCTTCCCTTGAAGAATTATCCCTTTCTCTTGCTGAAAAGCACTGAACGAAGTTTGTCACCAGATGGTTGTGTTGATGAGGTGTCAGCATGAGAAGTAGTGAAATGGGATGAAATGACAGTTTCATTTTTAAAAGCTGCTTTACTGCTTTTTGAGATACCAGTCTCAAATAAGATGCAGGTTGGAAAACACAAAATATTCTACCAGTGTGCTGAGCTGTATGAGCAGGAATTTTTTTTGTCTTATTTATCTATTTATTATGTTTTCTTTTTTGAAGAATGCAGTAGAAAATATTTCCTGAAGTCTTTTTACACCTCTGTTACAAGGGATCTGATTAATGTCTGCTGGTGAGATCCTCAGTTATATTTTCAAGTATGAAAAGTCATTAGCACTTCAGATGAGAAAGTCCTTCATTAATTATTCCTTTGGCAGAAAATTTTGCACTTCTAATTTATCAGTTTGTTGTGACAAAGTTCTACCAAGTTTTCTTTTAGACAAGGCACAGCCTGGCTTTTACTAGATTGTAATGTCAAATCCTACTTGGAAACCAATGGACTCATGACATCACTTCTGAGCAGCTTTAGGGCATTTTTAGATGTAATCCAAGACTATTACAACCATTTGAAGTATTGAGCGACCCTGGACATTAGGCTGAAGATGATTGTGGGGGCTCTGCCAAGTCCTTCCTTGAGGTGCCTTAGCAGGTCAGCATGTGAAAATGTGTCTTGCTTCAGCTCGTGTGGAGTCTGACTTGTCTGAGCAGGAGGGGTCAGGACATTAGTCTGGCACTGCCTGCCAGCATGGCAGCTTAACATGTTCAAAGCAGTAAAGCCAGTCCAAGTGGAGTGTGTTTGCGTGATTGGAAAGGGTTTATGAAGTTTGCCTCCAGAATAAACAGTTGGATAGTTTGTGGAATGAGTTGTTCTGCCTGTGTCCTGCTGTACGATGTGATAAGCTTTTGTAGTAGTCATGTACCCAGCTCGAGAGCTGACTGTTGAGTCTACAGCGTCAGACCACGTTGAATGGTGATTTGGACGTGATTCTGATTGTGGTACACAGCCACTACTGCTGTGTCATTCTGGAAATGGATGGCTTTAGATGGATATGGACATGCACAACTGGAGCCTGGGAGATAGAACATGAAAGTAGAGGTCTGACCAGATGGCACTTCTCAGAAGTCTAGCGATTAGAGCACCTTCCATCTCGGTGCTCCACACTGCAGTCAATGCTTTGTGATCCTGCCTCTGTTTTGGAGTAGAAACCTAACTCAGGAGCATTTGCCACACCATTTGTTGCACTTGGTGCTTTCCTGTTGCACCTTGTTTGTTCAGAACACACTCGTGCTATAACATCATTTAACCTTTTCTCTCCAGGGGGCTGGCACTGATGATGATACCCTGATCAGAGTCATGGTTTCAAGAAGTGAAATTGATCTGTTGGATATCAGACAGGAGTTCAGAAAGAATTTTGCAAAATCATTGTATCAAATGATTCAGGTAAAACTGACTGTTATGTTGCCAGGGAAAAGGAGGATGAGTGAGGTGTCACTGCTTGCACTATTTATTTTCACAGGAGGAGGGGGGGGTCAGGCTGGACAGCCCATTGTGCTAAGAGCAGGGGTGGCTGGCCTGCAGTTTGGGAAGTACCACATGATGTCCTTTCACGGGGGACACTTCCTATGACAAGCTAAAGGTTTCTTTTCCAGTGATCACTGGGAGAGCAGATGTGGTTTTCTGAAATTGCAATTACTCAGATGCCATTTTTAGGTATTGCCTCATTTCCTTTTCTTGTCTAGGTTCCTTCTGATTTTTCAGTGTTTCTGGGGTGCTGGCCCCAGAGAAATTCTGGGGTTGGGAGTCTGAATTATTTTGAGGTTGGAGTTTAAATCTTGGGTTGTGGTGTAGAACCTTTTGCACTGTTTCACAGTGGAAAGCATTTCAGTGTGGAATCTATCTGAATCATAATCTCATTTGAGTGGATGGAAAGGAACAGGAAGGGAAAGAGCCAATACGAAATCCAGAACCAGCTGTTGCTGCAGAGTTAAAGCCAAAATGTTTTTATTCCTTGGATTTCTTTTTGGGGTGTTTTATTTTCAGTTGCTGCTTTTTGCTGTGTTCTGTTTCCATTCCTGACATCATAGTCTCTTAACTAGTGTGGGTGGAGTTGCTTTTGACTCTGAGTGGGACCGATGCATCTGTCCTGTGGGGTTAGCAGCAGCATTTCCCACTAATTACAGGGCTGTTCACCATTAGGTGAACTTTGCCCCTTAAGGGTTGTTGCTTTAGGTGCTGCTTTGGGCTTCTCCTTTGCCTGGACTTTCTGACTGCAGATAAATGCTTTCTAATAAGCAATGGGAAGCTCAAGTTCTAGTAGAGCTCTCAGAGGTTTTTTGTGTTTCTGAAGGTCTGTGCAAATCTAGCTCTAATGTAAGAGACAGAGAATTTTGTTGCTTCATTCCTGAGAGGAGAGTCATCCAAATGGATTTCCTGTGGGTGGGACAAATGCATAATTTGCAGAGTCCTCCTTGGCAGTTGCTGCTGCTCTCATTTCTGTGGCTGTGACTCATGGTGACTGATGTGTTGTATTAACAGAAAGATACGTCTGGAGACTACAGGAAAGCACTCCTGCTCCTCTGTGGCGGAGACGATGAGTAACGGTGCCAGTGACGTGACGAATTTGTTGTACTCCAGCTTTGCAGCCCTTCAGTTAGCATGTCTAGCTCGTTTTTTGTATCTTAATGCTTTGGCTCTTTGAATTTGTACTAGTATTGTACTTACTACAAATGAGCTTAGTGTTATGCAGGTAATAGCTGATCCCTCCTCTTCCTGACAGTCCAACTTCCAGGAATTTCAAGTGCCTTCTGCTTGTGAGAGCTGTGGTCTTGGAAGATGGGCACTGAGCACAGAGCCCAGTTCTTTGCAAATGGTTTGCTGAAATAAGAAGAAAAAAAAAATCATGTATTTTACTAGTATTTCAAGGTTGTCTTCTACTTTCTTTTATTCCTTACATTTCCAGTGAATGTTGAGCCAGCTTTAACACTGCAAATGAAGACAAGATGTCCTTGGTATGTAATATTTGAATGAATTTGCTAAACAGAATGCAAGCAAGCATTGCACATCTAAAGGACCAATAAATTTTTCCCCCCTCAGCACAGTTGTATGTGGTTTTTAATGGGTAAAGATCTGTTTTCCTTTTCATACGATTCCACTGCTTCAAACATGGTTTATTTTTCCTATTGTTACGCAGCTTTGTAAGTGCGTGTGATGTTTTGCAGCTCTACATCTTGATGTGCAGTCTAGTGTCTGGGTGCTGTGTTGATGCTGCTGTTTAGTATTGCTGGAATAACAAGTTACTGGTACTTGCTGGGCACTGCATTCTCATTTTGTGCCGCTTTGTGTTTTTCTTCTCCAAAGATGGGAGAAGGAAGGAGAGCTGTTGCACAGTGCTGAGGCAGAGCAGATATGCTTCACTTGTAGCACCAGTAGAAGATTCCTGAGATGGAAGCAGGTGAGGAAGACAGTAGCCTGTATTTCAGGGATCTTGGATGCAAAGAGGATGGTTGCAGCAGTGCTCTCATCAGGTTAGCAGGGAGCAGAGCAGCACAGAGAGAGGCACCTGCCTGCTCTATAGGCTGCCTTAAATTCACTGCTTTGCTTTTGCATTTAGGACAGGCTGAAAATTCGAGTGACAAGTGTGAAGGAGAGTAAAGATACTCCTGTTTTGTGCGTTATGAGTCTAAACACTGTGATTCTAAATTTAGCTGATTGGTTAGTCATGCACATCAGCTGTAGAAACTGCACATAGTAATAGCTTGGTTGAAATTGGTTCTTCACAGATTTTTTTAGACCTTTAAAACTTTAATATGGAAAAAATGTAGAGTTTTAATTTTTTGTAGTGCAGTTCTGCGTTGTTACTGTTCTGATCTCTTGCTGACAAGCTTTTGCTTTCCAGTGTATAATAGAAAAACTCGTTTTATAAGTGAATTTGACTAAAGCCTAATCTGCTCTGCAGCCTTCTTTGTCTTTCCATTGTCTCTCACACATGCCCTCACTCTTTCCTGCTCATGTGCTTCCATTCTTTCTCATCCTTGCTTCTTCTTGTCAAAATGTTAGATTTATAGACTTCAAACCAGAACAACAAATTGCATTTATTGATCAATTTAAATTACTGAGTTAAATGCTTTCCTCTGCTCCTCCTGGATAGTTTGCTGAATCCTCCATGTCACTGTTGTATGGGAAGATGGCTGTGGATGTGGTTTGCATCTCCACCATGGTTTCAACTCTTCTAACGGTGCTGCTGTAATCCTGCCGTCTTCAGTCTACCTGGTCCCACCTTTCCTGCCTCCTGGCACTGAAGCACTTTTGACTCTTTGGGTGACCTGACCCAGGTTCCTGGGCTGGCAGAATTCAACTATACAGCTGCTGCCTGGTGCCACCAGTAACTCACTGGGACATTTAGTGAGGACTGCTGCTGGTGGAGGGAAGGGCTAGGAAACATGTGCAGGGTGAGAAATTTTGTGAAAAGGGAGATGGGACTCAAGTTGGATTGCTCTGGATTAGTGTCTGTGGTCACAAACTGCACCTGATGTTACAGAAGCCTCACAATATGAGCTTTTATCATAACTTTTTCACTTTATTTGGCCATGGGGGAGGCTGGTGCAGAATCCAGATGTAGAAAAGCTACTTAAAAATGAAGCCAACTATACATAGAATATTTGAGATGGGAATGGTGCAGAAGTGTTTGAAATTCCTCTTTTGAAGTAATCAGAGAAAACGAACTCTCACAACCTCTGCTTTTTCTGTGGATGGTAAAATCTGTAGCCCATGTTTGTATGAGCGATGCCTTGGGAGCCAGAATCATAGAATCATTTTGTTTGGATATGACCTGTAAGATCAAGTCCAACCATTGCCTGACTCTATCAAGGCTGATGCTAACCCATGCACTACATGTCTGCCTCTTCGAAACACCTCTAGGGACGGGGATTCAACCACCCTTCATTGGGGAGCCTGTTCCAGTGTTTGAGAACCGTTTGGGTGAAGAAGTTCGTTGCACAGGTTCCTTGCGTGCAGAGGGAGTTCGATTCTATTTGCCAGACGGGACTGGAGTGTTGTTTGCTGCCGGCGGAGCCATTCGCCATGCGGGCAGCAGATGGCGCTGTCGTTCCAAGAAATCCCGTGCAGGCGGTGCTGAAGCTCAAGACTTATCTCGGTCTTTCAAACCTTTAACGATTTAGGGTTTTTCACTTCTTTTCAGATTGCCTTTTCTGGTTTACTCAACCTAAAACATAGGTCAGACAATTCCAATTTTTGTTATCTTTTCAGAGTCCTTTAATCGTGTTTTCAGTGTAAAATGTCAGAGCAGTGGTGTGTGGGAAATAATGAGCAGTAAACTTTATTAGAAACAGAGGCTGCGTCTATGTAAATGGTTTCTTTTTAATATTGAACCTTTACGTATTACAAACTGAACAGAGACAATATCCACTTCACTTCTCCAGTCACAGGAGATACTACAAAATAAACTTGTGTTAAACTCCTGCCTTTACAACTTGTGAGTTGAGTGGAAAAGATTTTGCTGTGCTCAGTTATTTTGTACGCAGGGATTTCTAGCTTTCAGCCTCTGAATTACTATAATGTAGTAATAAGAAAGTTGTGTCCATTTTTTTTTTTCATGTGGGCTTCTATTATTTGAGGAGTTTGATGTCTGGTCTTTTTCTTTGAGCCTGACCTGCTAATGAGTTAGATCAGAGTTGCTGAACCATGTCCCAGCATAACTTCTAGAGAGTTTTTGATGCAGAGAGGAAAAGCATCTGGCTCCTACCAGAAGGGTTAGTAAAATTAAGATCTTCAGGGGGTTCTGCAGTTTCTTATGTACTAGATTCCAGGGGTTAAATCTGGGTCATTCTTCTGCACGCATCTATGAAGCATCGTGACAGTGAGGTGACCCAAAGGAAGGTAAAAAGGACAGCCTGTGTAGGTGGTTATTTCCACCCATTTCACAGTAAATGTACTTTCCTCTTACCCTTCCTGTTCTCAGAGCTTTCTTCAGTAATAGCAGGCTGCAGGCAGCATATATTAAAGCCTAAAAGGCACAGTGTTATCTCTGAAGTCTGCTGAAGATATCATTAGAACTCTTGCTCTGTGTAATGTTCCTCCACAGACTGCTTTGTCTGTACTGAAGTACTAAATCAGTGAAGCTACTCTGTGAATGCCTCTAGATCTTCATTAACTACGTTTTACCTTTTCATCTGCGTTCAGCCATCTGGCATACTTTTTTCAGAAAAAGGTCTTGTGATAACAAGGATGGATGGTGTGGAAGTGAAGAACTTATAAATCCTGATGATGCTGGTACCACAAAGTGAGTATGAATGCTAACAAAAAAAAGCAGCACATTAAATTTAGTGTTTGAGCACTGGCAGCATGGAAGCAGAACTGCCTTGACAGTAGTGATTAGTCACAGCTTACTCCACTGTTGCACTGCCCATCTCAGGAGCACTGCTTGTGTCATAGACTTTGCTTGAAACTGCCTCTCAGGTTGTTGCTCGCTAGACAGCCAAAATTGTCTTCAACAATGATGGTGACACGGTTGCCATGACTTGTGGAGACAAGAATGAGGTGATGGTTTGTTCCCTTCCCCTTTTTCTTCCTGCTGTATGTTAAGATATTAAAAGGTTTTATGGATCCTATTCTCTTCAGGTAATCCTACCTTGCTACTTCATGAAGAGCACATGCTCTTCATACAGCTGGATACAAGACATCTATTAACCTTAGGATATAATGTAACAGCTACTTTGTAATGGCAGTGGGTAAAAATATACTGACATCCATCAAAGACACCTGGCTTGAGGGAACAAACCTCTGCCTCAGCTCAGAATCCACTGTGTCATCTTCACTCAAGGCTGTTATATTTTAATCTCTATTTATTTGGACTCTTTGATCTTAGTAGGCTCCCCTGTAGGATCCAAGCAGGCCTCCAAGCATGGACAACTCAAGATAACACTGCATGCAAGTGAAAGATCACTTGTCACTGTCCACGTGCAGGTAGAGCAGTGATGTTATTGTGGCCTATATATTATATGTGCCACTTGGAGACCAAAGGGATTCAAGGACTGCCACTGAGAAGAAAAATGACTGGTGGAGAGGAGGGACAAGAGAAAAACTACAAATTGATAAATCATCAGGAAGAGTAATTATTTACTGTCCTCACACTAGAAGAGCCAGCAGCTGCCAGCAATAATGCCAGGTAGTAAGTTTAGAAACAAAATGAAAGGAAAAGTATTTCATGTGACATGATTAAATTATGGAACTTGCTGTTATATGATTCTGTGGACACCACGACTATAAGCAATACTTGTAACATAAAGACAAGTTTGTACAGATAGGTTCATTGGTAGGTTTTAAACCAAATCCAGTGTCTGACTCACACCATTTCCAGCTGCTTTTTCTGGGAGCTAGCAAAGAGTGCACTGTACTTGCTCTATTTCTGATGCTCTTTCATGATGGTTGCTGCTGCCAACCAGTTGCTAGATTAAATGACCTATCCTGTGACCCAGGTGGTAGGTTTTATTCCTTCCCTTCTCCACTCTAACTCTTTGGCTAGCAGTTTGTGTTCCCCATGGCTGCCTGTACATCATGTGTTAAAAAAGCTAAATACTCCTGTAAGACCTTCCCCACCCAAGAAAGAGCTGCCTTGTTAGGAGGTGGTTAATTAGTGGCTTGGGAATGACCTTGATGGATGCCTAGGTGAGACAGAATGCCCACAGCTCTCAGCACAGGACGCTGAGCTTGCCCTACATCTAAAGGGCTGTCCCAGAACAACCACCCCATGGTACAAATGAGCAGTCTGAATTCCGTCAACAGGAACAGCCACTTTTTGTGCACATACTAAAGGCTGCAACTGTTCCTCTCCAGCTGCATTCCCTCCTTTCTCCACAGGCTGTTTGCTTAAGGGCATGCTTCATTTATTGAAAGACTGACAATTGAACAGTTCGGGTATTAACTCCCTTTGAGTTTGTAAACTTGGCTTCCCCAGTGAGAGCAAAGGAAAGGTCAGGTAGCCAGAAGCACAGAGCTTTCAAAGCTTCCTGAGCCAAGGGGCTTGCTGCTTTACAAATGAGAACGTTAAACCGATAGACATGAGAGTCAGTGCAAGAGGAGCAATACTGGTGTAGACAGAAGGGTCTTCTGTCAGCATTGGTTGGCTTGGCTTTAGGGTATTTGTCACAGTACTGATAACGTCTTAAACTGTCATTGCAGCAGATTAATTTAATGCAGTCAAGTTTATCCTTGACCACATCAAAGTGTCTCTTTTTTCCTTTGTGTTCTGACTACTCATTCGAACATGCAGCTTGCTTGTCCAGTCTGAAATAGTCTGTGCAAGGGACAGAGACACGTTTTTGTTGTACATCTTTCTCTGCTGGACTAATATGAGCTTCTGACAGCAACTGTCCTTCAGTTGTAGCGTTCTGCTCCTTGAAGTTGTTTTTGCTGTACACATCCTGCTCTCTGGAGCAAATGGGTTTTGCTGTATGTCACAATCAAGCTCAACAGATGTCTGTTTCCTTGACAAGGTTCTGCAGACTGGAACTGCCGTGGTATCTCATGGTAGATGTTTTGAAGCTTGTTTTTGTTCCCAGAGGTGGGAAACCAATCTTTTCAAAGGGCAGAGTCTACTCCAGCTCCCCATAGACTCGGTGGTCAGCATCTGCCTGGTGATACCACAGCTCTGGCAACGAAGAGGCAGGAAGGGACTGCCTGCCCTAGTGTGTTGGAACAATGGCTGCTGGCATTGCCTCACCTGGGAGGGGAGTGCACAGGCTTGTATCAGTTACCTTAAATTCCTGAGAATCTTGTATATGTTGATTGCAACACTTCAGAAACTGTCACAAAACCTATGCTTACCCTGTCTGGCTTGTAGTCCTTCAGTAGGGCAATTTGTAAGGGAGGATTATCCCTCTTTAAATTCCAGAGTTATGATTTGACTTTGGCCTTAGGCTAGAGCCATCAGGATATTCAGGGTGTTATGCTACCCTATAGTTATCCTAGGAAACACTGATTTGGTGAGTTGATTCCTTCCCTGATGCCTCTTTGCTCCAAAGAGGTGTTTGTTGCTAGTTTGTACAGACACATGAGACAGATGAGGAGAGGTGCTTTTGATTCCATAAACATGCTGTCAGTCCTGCAGAAAGTGTGGCACAGTGGGTACGGGAAGAGAGCTGTGATTAGGGTTAAATTGTGTCAAGTCACAACCCCTAAAAGCTGTGATGTTGCCGAGTTTCTTGGGAATAGGATGATGGAAACATATCAAGACTTTATGGCACTTTGAAAGCAGTTTTTGATTGCCTTCCACTCTCCTTTGCTCCTTGGATAGCAAAAACCTTGCAGAACGCCACTGCTGGCCTAAAAAAAAATTGCTGTTTGAATCAGGCTGAGCAAGCTTATTACCTTCTTAGACATCTTTTTCTAGCAGGAGTTCCATTATCAGAGTGTATGATATAGAAACTCATGGAAGGGATCAGGGAGAAATAACATCCATCCTGAATTGTTAGTCATTTGGAAAAGTCTGAGCTTATTGTTATGGTTTAGTATTTGCAAACCAGAACCTAATGTAGCCTTTGCAGTAAGAACTTGTAGGTAACCTGCACAGTATTCATGCAGTTCAGTAGTTTGTGTCGTTCCAGCCAGGGTTCTGTGGCTGCCTTTGCTGCTTCAGAAACCAAAGTGATTGGATTAGGGGGATGGGTGCTGAAAGTCTGAGGGATGTCTGTGTGAAAATGGTGACTTTTTAGTGCAAGAAGAAAAACAGTTGATATATATGAGACAGGATAATATCTGAGCTTCAGGCTGATTTTTTGGATGTCTAAATCCAGGTGGGTGATGATTTTTAAGAACTAGGGAACTTGAAGAATAGCATCTTGGTAGGTTTGAAAGAGTAATAGGTGCATGTTGGAATGGCAGCCTGATGTTGTACTGACGTACACCTGTTTGTTGGTGGAAAATCCACTGGCAATTCCTGTTGTTATCCTGCAGTAACCTGACATAAATGGGAGGTGGCTCATTAATTGATGTTCCGAAGGAGCAGCTACCTACATCCTGATCGTTACCTCCACATCTGTGCTTTCTCTTTTGCTGGTTGGGGTTTGACATTGAGTGTGTTCCCAAAGAAGCAGCACTTAGTTGTTTGAACTGTTGAGGAGCAAAGATGAGGAATGTTATTGATAACACTGTGTATATCAGAAGTTTTAACTTATTAGCTGTGGCCATAATTGCTTTACAGGTCCACTGTCAACTTCAGAACATGATGTTATTGAAAAGAACCTTTAAGTTACAGATAGTCAAGTTCAGAAATAAACCCATGAGACAGCCTTTCACAAATAAAAATTGAATTCTGTGTTGTTTCTGCTTGTGGGCATGGAAGCAAAAGCTGAAGTATTGTGTCCAGGTTCAATGCTGCAAGTCAGTGATGGTTTGTCCCTCTCTGGCATCGTGGTTATTAAACCAACCAAATCTTCAGAAGGCTACAGTGATGTAAATTGATGGCTCGTGGGGTGGCAATGTTGTATATGAATTGCTAATGGTTGTATGTCATGTGGGAGCTCTGATTTGAAGTAGAGATGTAAAGTTTTGTCATCTTATCTGTCATTTTAATGGTAATTCCCCTGTGCACAGATGAGAAAAAACTACTGAGCTGGAAAATATACTGAAGTGATACTTTTTCTGCATGAACTCTTATTCAGCATTGGCTCATCTGGCTTTATTATGATTTGTAATTTAGTTCCTCTAAGTAATATACTTAATAGAACTTAATAAAGCTAAATGGATATTCTACTTTATGGGCCTCTGCTGCGTGCAGCTGGAGAGATGTTAGCTAAGTGTTGATAAACTCATAAATCCCCCAAAAGCAAATTCTGTAAATGCTTAGCTTTTGTCATGGTTTTTCCCAGTTGAGGGGGTGTTGAATACAGCACACTGCATAAGATCAGAGCTTCCTTAGAAACGTGCACAGAGGCAGAGAAGAGTTTCCTTTATTGTCTCTGACAGGGGCATGCACTGTTGTTATTGATGCCTGCACAGAGCATGAAAGTTCTCCTTGGTTTTGATATTGATGGTGAGCTCTGAAGCTGTGAAGTCAGATGGAGGTGTTCCACCAAGAAGTCCTGTATTTGCAGTTAGAGAGGTGTCAGAATTTGTCATGCTATCTGAGAGATTTCCATAGCACACATAGGTAGAAAACAGACCTGAGCAGAGTATCATGTTATACAGATAGTGAGCAGCCAGGCAAAAGGATCCCAAATGTGGTGATGACTTTTGGTTTCTGTGAGAACCTGTGGCTGTAACAGCAGCTCCTTCACAGTAATTGAAAACAGAGCTTTAGCCTGCAGCAGCTGCAGTTCCTCATGCCTGGTGTTCCTCAGGCTAATTCACATTTCATTAATCAGGTGGCATTTCTTGAAGGGATAAATGCAGATAATCAATAAGGCCTTTCCTGACTGAATTCAGTTTATTCTGTATGGCTTCTAATGTGCAGTCACAATGTATATTTTTCAAGAGATTTTAGGCTGTAGCACAACATTGTTCAAAATACAACTGCTTCCAGGGCCTGCAGAGCAGAATGAGAGAGGGAACCAAGAGAAGAGATGGGACATCATGAAACCAGTGAAAGAAAAGAGACCTGGAAGAGATTAGCTTTCATATTGGGCTGGCAGTCATGTACCAAGGAGTATCAGGCACATCTGTTACCCTGCGTCAGGTGCCTCCATGTTAATGAGCCTGCCAACCATATCCCAAAGCCACAAAAATGAAGTGTGAGCACAGAATACAGTCTGGCACGTCCCAAAATGGCTGTGAGAAGGCAGCATCTGGATTTGGTGCTAGTGAATCTAACCCGCATGAGAAGGGTACATAGAATGATCTCTCGCTGGGCTTGTGCAACAGAGGGAACTAAGCAAGAAAAGTGGCACCTGTGACAGGCTATTGAGTAGCCAGGAGGAGGCAAGTGTCAAGGAAGAGCTGTGCCTTCCAAAAACACAGCTGAGAAAGCAAGTCAGGGTGGAATGGGACTCACCATGACAATCCCACCTTATTACTTTATGGCAGTCTTCCTCTCAAAATGTATTGCCAGTCTCAGCATTGAACAAGACAGCTGCTTTATTTTGAGAGGAGAGGTGAAATCTTGTCTGGGCGGAGGTTAGAAAAAATGTGATTGACAAACAAATGAAAATTGTATCTTGTTTTCATGAATATGTGTTTTCTGCTATAGTAATCCATAGGAGTTCCAATCAAATCTGTAAGGCTGTTTGGTGGTACCACAAGAGATTTTTACTTTTTTTTTTTTTTTCCTCTTCAAAGTTCCAGAAGGTTGTAAGCTAAAAAATAAAAGTGATAAATATCTAGCCTGCTCTGTGAAAGTCAGCTCCATAAGCAAGTACAGAGAAAAATGTGAGGGAGACTGCAGTGGAGATTAAGGACATGTGATACTGTTTTGAACGGAAAGTGTAAAGGAAGCATTAGGAGGAAGTTGTAGCCTGTTGTATTAAAACCAGCTGTAACAAATAGCAAATGAAATGTTAGAATGCTGGTATAGTGCATAAGAAATGAGACTGTGAAACCGAAGTGAGGTCTGTAGGGTATCACCCTGTTCTCTCATTTGCACACTGTCTCTCTTGCTCTCATTTTGGGGCCTTTGTGTTGGTTTATGATGCAGTAGTCTTTTATGTAAGTCACTTTAAATGATAGCTTTGAATTGTCTTTAATGCTTTTTTTTTTTTTTTTTTTTCCCCTCCTCTAAGCTTTCTGGAATTGAATGAATTTGGGCAAAAGTCTAAAAGAATTAGATTAGGTAATTTTTGACACTAAAGAAAAATGAATCAGGCAATCCCATTTCTCCAGTCTCCTCCCTGCTGCTGTGTGGGGATCTAATGCAGGATTTAATATATGGCTTTGCAGCTGCTTAGAGGAAGAACAAATAGTTCATGCTTTTTTACTGGAATAAATTAATGCTAGCATTCTTAGCTCTCACAATTTTATGGATGTCACATAAAGGTATGAGTAATACTGTAATAATAGCACTGTAGGAGAAAGTGAGAAGAACAGTCATGACTATTTAATATATATTCTGAAAATGTTTTAACTGTAAGGATGGAGGAAGTTGCTGTTTCACACTTACATCAACGTATCTGATGTTTTTGTAAAAGTCTGGTTGGTTCTTTGTTTTCTTTGTGCAAATAAAGATGTCAACCACAAATATGTTAGTAAAGTTCTGCTGTCTCATATTGGCTGCCTCGTCATAAGCCAAGCTCCAGTGAGCACTACTAATGAGGAGAGAGAAATGCCACTGTGCTCGGTATGTATCCTAAGCAAATAATGGGGAACATTTGATTTTTCTCCACTTCAATTTCAGTAAGTAACTTTTTGCAGATTTGTATGGATTCATAAAATGAGACAACACAAATGATGCAAATTTCTAGTGATAATAACACGGGTGCTATTACTGAGTATTACTGAAAATATTATCCTAGCTGGTATGAAAAGACTGTGAGTTCAGTATCCTCTGGTTATTTTTGATGCTTGCTGTTTCCTGTACCTTTCTAATAGGAAGAGATCTTGCATCTGTGGCAGGACTCTGGTCTTCATATGGCTTAAAACAAACCTGCAATAAATTATTTAGTGGCTGGGTTATTTGTGTGTGCATGCTGAGTTTCTTTTTGTTTGTTAAAATGAGGATATTTCCTGAGACTTAGAAAGCTGTGATCAAATATTAAAGACAACAGGTTTGCTGTTACTACAGATGGAAAGGAGAAGAGCTCTGCTTTTTAAACTTAGCCTCTGGAACTTGGATTGGAGCACTCCTGAACTTGTTTTGCAATTCGGTAAATGAATGACTTATAGGTTTCAGTTACCTCCAGTAGTATTTGGAGGAAAACTAAGTCTCCGAAGGAGAGCAGTGTTGGGTGTTCGAAAGAGACATGCAGAGGTAGGAACTGTTAGCTTGTGAAAGGATAAATGCTGCCAGCTTGCTGTGTTCAGTGTGGTGGGTGTCAGGAGACAAAGCTTCCCTACACCTAAGTACCTGGGGTCTGGCAACATGGCCTTTCTACTTTGTCTGCCCATGAGGGCTACTGGCTGTGATGCTATTTCAGAGTCAGCCTGCATGTTACAGCAATTGAGGGGCTAGGGAAAAGGGCTAGGAGGCTCAGGGACACCTCATTGCTGTCTACAACTACCTGAAGGGAGGTTGTATCCAGGTGGGGGTTGGTCTCTTCTCCCACGCAACCAGCAACAGAATGAGGGGACACAGTCTCAAGTTGTGCCAGGGGAGGTCTAGGCTGGATGTTAGGAGGAAGTTCTTGCCAGAGAGAGTGATTGGCATTGGAATGGGCTGCCCAGGGAGGTGGTGGAGTCATCGTCCCTGGAGGTGTTGAACAAAAGAATGGATGAGGCACTTAGTGCCATGGTCTAGTTGATTGGACAGGGCTGGGTGATAGGTTGGACTGGATGAGCTTGGAGGTCTCTTCCAACCTGGTTGATTCTATTCTATGTGACTGTTATAGAGAAATTGTATGGTTGAAGGAATTAGAAGTAAATGTGTGAAGGAAAACAGTCAAAACTAGTACAAATAATGTCTTTGAAACTGTACTGTACTGTATTGCAGAGCTGAGTACAGTAATCTTCTTTGTGGTGCAGAGCAAGAGTGATGAAATAATGTATTCTTCTTCACAATGCACTTCTTGAGTGACCATATCCTGCCTGAGATCCCTTTCCCAATGAGACCAGCATCTTGGAGATTCACAGTCTAATGAGACAAAGTCACAGGGTTACTTATGAGATTGCTTCTTTGAAAGCATTCCAGGGATGAAACGTGGGCTCTTGAGTTATGAACCTAGCGTAAAGTCTGAATGTTGGAGTATTTTGAATGTTCATTATTCTCTAAAGGCACTGGTAATGAAGCATGGAATTAGAGGCCAAATGTCAGGTTCATGTGTATAAGTTGTAATGCCTTCAAGAAACAATTTTAAGGTGGAAGAAATAGTAATCAACTTTAATGTTTAAACATCTTTCTAGAATTTTTCTAAGTATTTCCCCCAAAATGCTGTCAGAGTAGCATTCTAAATCCTAATGATTGTTCAAAGCACTTATCCCTTGGATGTGCTTTAAGCTGCAGACATATTGCATAGCAGACAACACTTTTGCCTTCCCTTTGGCTCAAATTATCTGCTGCGATGCAAAATGTAGGATAACTGCTTTGGTGAACAGCAGTGGTTCCATTTTGTACTGGCTTACATGAAAAAAAAACTACCAACAACCAACAGTTCCTGACTCTTCTATTTACAACGCAGGACTTCAGTAGCCTGGTTTCTCTCTGCACAGTCAATGAAGTGCTGGCCTACAAGAAAGAATCTGGTTTCTCTCGAGTTGGTTACTAAGAATTTTCAAGAGTTAAAATCAAATGGAATAAACCTGAGAAAAGTGAAATATTAAGTCACAATGATGGTTTTTGATAGCCTGAGTATTGGAAATGCAAGGGCTAATTGCATGCACTTTAATCAGTATGATAAGGAAATACTCTGTTCTCATTTAATGTTTTAGAACATAGTGGCTTTTTAAAAGGAAATAGCAGCTGAATGACAAGTTTAGGGAGTGTGGTTTTACATTTCTCTAATATCCTGCCAGTGCAGGACCTTTTGATTTAGTGCACCCAGAGACCTGCGTCTTGCAGGTGCTTCAGAACAGAGCTCTGCTGCAGAGTGGGTTCTATGCAGTGTTTGATAATACTGGAAAGGACTCATAACTCAAACCACCTCTGCTTCTGTCGAATGCCTGCTGAAATCAGAGAAGTCTCTCTGTACTGGAGTTGCATTACAGTGTTTAGAAATATTAAAAGAGAAAAGCTCTCTATCCAGCAAGATGTGCAGATGCTCAGAACGTGTTTACAAGTCTGACTTCATGTCTAAACCCCAATGTATCTCAGGTAGAGGTGACATCTCTCTCCTGCTTGAAGTGAAAATGTGACAGTAAAGCTATATCCAGTAAGGTAATTTTGCAGCATGCCTAGGAAGCAAAAGAAGAGACATTAATCCACGTTTAGGGATTTAAATTTAGCTAACAGATCAGTAATGGTAATTAAGATGTCATATTCCCAATTTCCATGCACAGAAGCAACCAGAATGTGGATGCAGATCCCTTTATGGCTTTATGATCTGCATCTCTTTGCCTGTGAAGGTTTAAACTGGCTTTGCATATATCTGGTCACTAACTTGTTGCCATGCCATCTGAAACAGCTGTCTGCTCTAGGATTACCTGGTATGGCCAAGGTGTTGTTTGCTAGTCACCTTGTCATGACAAATCCTTTAATCAGCTTGCCATTCTTACAAGCAGCCTACTTACAGATCAGGGCAGGCGGTGGCTGGGGCTCAGATAACCCTTGGTGCTCTGGTTAGTATCACACAGCAGTATTAGCAATCGATTACACAGGCTTCAGAAAAGCTCTGCCATTGATAAATATAAAAGCTGGGCTGCAAGGTAGTATCCTGTCTAACTAGCTGCAGTACTTTTTAACTTCCATTTTGTCTCTTGAACCCTGTGCTGCGATCTGTTTTGAACACATCAAGAAAGCGCAGTAAGTTTTTCTCCAGCCTTTGGAAAGCAAAGTGCAACACACAGAGAATAGGTGTGGGAAAGTTCTGCAGAGGAAGAACAGAGATCTCTGCTTCTCAAATGCAAGTGCGACCTCCTGTATCAAAGGCTGCTGCAGACAAACAGCTGTTCCCACTTGCTGTGTTCTGCTGCACTAAGTGCTTCTGGTAACTGCAAGCTGGTGTACTGGGCATGGTGCTGGCATAATGCTCTAGGGTCTCTATTTCTGCACATGCAATGTGATTCTGAGCCTCAGAGGCAGAATTACCTAGATCTTTTCTTCAAAGAGAGCAAACTGCAAAGAGCTTTTTGAAATTCAGTGGCAGGTGAAGCAGAATAAAGCCAGAGTTGTAGTGCTACCTTCCCTGTGTCCTAGTACAGCCAGTCCTTCTGCATTTGTTCTGAGCCCTTTTTTTGCTGACAAACTCCCCAAAGTCCCTTTCAGCTCTGACTGTCCCTTCAGCTGCCCAATTCTGTGCACGCTTTTCTGTTTCCTAGGCTCCACTTGTGCTGCTGGATGGTTTTCAGTCTCTTTCCCAGCTTCTATTCCTCTGGTCTTTACCCCTCTAGATGCTGCATGAAGTGATGTGTAATCTCAGTTCTTTCTGGAGCAAAATGTTGGCTTCACAGCATCAGCCAGGACTAGACAGGGTGACATCTTTAAAAGACTGATAGTTTGTGCCTTAAACAGATTGAACAAATGCCTTCTACCTTAGCGTGGTCTTCTAGAATGCATTTTGTTCTTCCTCAAATTGCTTGTTATGGGCTGCAAATCTCACTCTGTTTTCAACAGGAAGCCAATTCTGCTTTGTTAGGCTGACAAAGTTCTGCTGCTAGTAGTGTGCTGGAGAGTAGACTGTTGTAGGTGGGTGACAGGAATGTCATGGGTCCTACATGACTGGAGTGTCCAAAAAATAGGTTAGAATCTATCAGAGATGAGAAATTTCAGCTGTTCTGAAGCTGGGAAATGAACTAGATGGCTTCATAAGTTGTTTTTTTTTCAAATTTATTTTCATGATCCCTCAATTCAGTGATGGCAATAAATGATTGATGCAGAACCACCAATGTGCCAAGAGCGAGCAAACAAACCTAGAAGAAATATCTAAGTATAACCAAAGTTTTTTTTCCCCCTGCTGTTACCGTGCTGCAGGGAGGCTGGGTTTGTCTTGCTCTTGTTTTTGTATATCTAAAGGAATTTCATCATGTTTAGCAATTATTTCAGACTCCCAGCTGTCATAGGGGCTGGAGGGAGAATTGAGTTTATTCTCCTTTGCTGTTCTGCTCTTTCAAGAAAGTACCTGTGATTTTCAAGCTGGATCCAGGTCCTCAGGACCTCCCAGGCTTTCTGAATGCAGAGACCGGGTCTGTATTCTCTTTAGTGACAAGAAACAAGTACTTTGTGGACTAGTGAGAAGTTCACTGCTGATCAGAGTTAGAGAGCTCACAAACAAAGGCACAATGTCCCGTTTTCCTGAGCAGATAAAGAACTGTCCAGACCAAAGGCTTTTGCAACCATCATGCAGAAAGGGCATGTCAGACTGTGTCAGCAGCAGGATGGTAAAAATTGTAGTGCTGGTGGGAATGAGAAACAAGTTCAAGCTGCATGAGTCTAGTCTAGTGTAAAGTGGCTTCTTGATGGCCATCAATGCATTCTGACAAGTGTCCTGTTGGCCATGGCTGGTTTGGAGTGGATGTGTGTTGTTAAGTGTGCTTTTGGTTTTGGGGAACTATTTGGGGCAGCAGTTAAGGAATCTTCTAGTACATACCCACATGTGCTGCAACATAATGTACAAGATTCAGTGTTCCCTTTTGTGATGGAATCTTGTTCTACCTGACTATTTCAGTTAATGTGTTAAGGAAAACTTGAGGAACTTTGCTGTCTTAGCAAGAAGTACTCCACTGAAAAGAATAATTTCCTTTTGGCTGAAGACTTACCAAAATAAAGGAAAAATCTACTTCTGGTAGTGAGAATATGAAACTTTTGACTAGTTGCTGACCGATAAGAGATATGTAAATGCTTCTGCCTAGCCCAGTTTTCAAAGCTGATTGATATGTAAGTAGGTCAGTTCTAGAGAAAGGAGTAGTTGCTTAGGGGCAAAGAGCTAGTGAGGTGGTCAGAAAATTGGCTGCTGTAGTTAAGCAAAAGTGGAAGCTAGCATCTGAAAGAAAAAAAATAACCGAAGTGAGGAGACAATTTATTTTCCAAGTTTTTCCCTGTTAGATTTGGGGCAGAGAAACTTAGGAGCAGGCTAATAGATGGCAGCTGCCACATCAAGTAACAGCAACAGGGCCATTCTGGCTGATCTGGGAACCTTGTTACTAAGCAAGGAGCAGACCCTTCTACTAATCCATCTTTGAGAGACTGGGTTGTAAATGTCATTAAGACAAAGGCTTTTCTGAAATGAGATGGAATCCAACACAAATTGGAAGACAATGAAAGAACCCATGTTTTACAAAGACAAAGCAGTATAGAGATGGACCTGATTTATTTGGTTACAGCTGAAATTAAGGTAGGTACAACATTTAAGTTGAATATTTAGGATGAGATTTCCTCATGATGGTAACTACTAACTATATAAATGGCTTCCTGGGAAGTGCTGAAACTTTGTTGCTGGAGCCGTTTCAGAATCAGACCGAATGAAAAGCTGGTAAAGGTAGAATAAAGAAAAACAACCTTTGCTAAGAGAGAGAGAGAGATGCTGTAGCTCCATTATAAGGACTTTTCCTTCCTTAAGGCCAGTGAAAGAGCTTTCCAATAGCCTGAATGAGGAGTGCTTTATTAGCTCAGTGCCATTCCATCAGTTGTTTTTGTAGCAGGAAGGCTATAAGCAGTGACAGCCTCTGAGGCTTACCATAGCACCTGAGAAGCGGCCCTTGCACAGCAGGTAGATGCCAGCAGCTCAAGGCCATGCTAACAGACTGCTGGTGACATCTCAGTAGCTTATTTATGCACCTCTAATAATGACTGTCATTTAAAATTTGTAACCTTGGATGCTCATTATTTGGTTTCATCTAGAATCCAGTGTTGTGCTCATTGCACTTATGTGAAAGCTTTAATGCCAAACCCTGCTTTTAACACACTAAACATCTATTAGGAAAGGTTGCCACTTACAAGCTCTTCTAGTAGTGGCAAGCAGCTATTGCACCAATGAGATTTATCATGTGCTCAGTGACAGATTTTATTCTTAGCAAACTGATATGGTTATTTAGTGATATGACAATTGCAGCCCTTGGGCAGTGACACCTTGCTATAGACAGCACACAGGATATCTTTCTTCTTCTGGTTGCAGCTTTAGTCACCTTTATGAGGAAAGTCATTGATGGGGTTAAGAATGAACCAAAATTTAAGTTTATAATTTTGAAGTCAGCCTTACAGAGTGTGTGCTGATAACATTCATCTTTTGAAGATGTTTTGCCTACAAAACAAAATACAAAAATAGTTTTGTGTGCCTTTTAATTTTGCTTTAGGTTTTCACATTCTCCCACACTTAGTGCTTTCAACAATATCACAGAATTACAGAATGTCAGCAGCTGGAAGGGACTTTGAAAGCTCATCCTGTCCAAGCCCCCTGTCAGAGCAGGATCACCTACAGCAGATCACACAGGAATGTGTCCAGGTGGGTTTTCAGTATCTCCAGATAGTTAATACCTCCACACCCGCCCTGGGCAGCCTGTTCCAGTGTTCTGTCACTCTCACAGTAAAAAAAATCCTCCTCATGTTTAAATAAAACTTCCTATGTTTCAGCTTCCACCCACTGCCCCTTGCCCTGTCATTGGGCATCACTGAGCAGAGCCTGGGTCCATCCTCCTGGCACTCAGCCTTTACATGTTTATAAACATTGAGGAGGTCACCTCTCGGTCTTCTCTTTTCCCAGCAGCACAGCCCCAGCGCTCTGTCTCTCCTCATAACAGAGATGTTCCATTCCCTTAATCATCTTTGTGGCTCTGTGCTGGACTCTTTCAAGCAGTTCTATGTCCCTCTTGATCTGGTGGGCCCAGAACTGCACACATGTATTATATAAAGATGTCTTGTCCAGTTCATATGTTCCAGATTTTTCCTCTATGGAGATTTCCAATATTTTCCTCTCAAATGGAATTTCACACCAATAACATTTTCTTTTAACTATATCCATAAAGTCCATACCTGGTACCAGAATGGAAGCAGTCCCTCTGTTTTGGTTATGTAAATTGAGATGTTCCCCCACTGCTACAGTAATATAATTTGATCCTTCTGCCTTTGCTTTCTAATCCCTGAACAGGAGCCTTCTGGGAAGATTCAGGAATTTGTGAAGATAGCTCCTGTTGCACTTCTTACAGTGTTCTGTTGAATATGTTCTGCTTGGTTCATTTTGCAGAAAACTGTTCATAGAATCTTTAGGGAAGCACTTGGATTTTAATTATTTGACAGATAAATCACAAATAAATGTGTGTTTTTTTTTTTTTTTAATTCAAATTTCATGTTTAAATGTCTGGGCATATTAGCCTGCAAACTCAAAAAAAAAAAAAAAAAAAGACTTTTTTCAAGAGCTATAGTAGGCATTTCCTTGTTATTATGTTGTGGTGTTTTTTTTTTTTCCCCTCGTTCCTCTCCCTTGATTCTTGTTTTCTCATTTTCTCTCTGATATCACCTTTGCCACTTTTGGATCTAGCAAAGAAAACAGCTCCTTGTTTTATAATAATTAAGCACCTCTTGTGATCCACAGAAGCAAGGGTTAGATCTGACTTGAGTGTAATTGTGCATGTGTCATCTTGTTCAGCTGAATGGAGTGGAGAGGGCAAAGCACTGAGGTGTGGAGCCTGCAGCAGGGGGAGTGGAGGGCAGCATGCCCAGCAAGTAACCTCCAGGTAGCAAAGAGGGCAGGAGGGAATCCTACCATCACATACTCTTTGCCTGAGCTTGAGCATCTTGTTCTTTGTATTTTGTTTGTTTGGGTTTTATTTTCTTCCTTACAACTGTTTAAAAACATCTAAGCAAAACACATTTTAAAGAGAAAAGAACATGATATGCATTTCTTCTTCTTTGCTTGCTGTACAGAAGGATAGAGGCTCTGTAGAGATAAACCTATGAAATAAGTTTCTAAGGATCACAAGTAGCTGAGAATCTCTATATTTCCTCTTTCATACTTTGAGTGATGTGCTCTAATGATGAAGTTTGTGTAACTGGATGAGGATGAGCTATTTTGTATCAAACTGATACCAGGTAGCTTGTTTGGATTTGATTTGTGTTCAGTTTTGCAATTTTCAAATGCAGGTGCACTTTTTGCCACCTCTAGCTGTAAATACTAAGATACTACGTGGAGGAGGAAGGCAGATGCTAACGGTATCTTAGCTCTCACTGGCTTGAGACTGCTCTAATATCCATTACTTGTGGTTGTTTGGCAGCCTGGACCTAATCTGAGTGAACTCCACTCTCTTAGTAACGGCCTAAAAGGAATGAAGGAGTTACAAACCAAATTTTTTTTAATTTTTTTTTTCTGTAAGCCATAGAAAGCTGTTCTTTAGTACTGCTGTAACAGACTGACAGTGTGGGATTAACTGAGATAGTTTATGTGCAGTTTACCCAGGCACAGAGGGAGCTACCCTGTGCAGCTTGTTTGTAGCAGAAGTGGAGGTGCTTTCTATATATTGCCTTCCAGACTGAAGGCACTGTCCACACCTACCACACAGTTTTGCTAGAAAGAAGAATCTCTTGAGTGTGAGTTGTGGTGAGTCCCAGCACTTTTCTGCCCCATTAAGACAGGTTAGAGAGAGACTTCTGAGGGCGGGGTGAATAGCGTTTCTCTGGCAGTGCTAGTGCTATAGGCATTATTGGCAACTAACCCAGTGTTAAAGGTTATTAACCCTTTTTAAGGTCAAATCTGTAATGGGAAAGGGCAATGTGATCCCTGCTGCACTTAGTTCAGCCTTTAGTGCTATTTGCTGTGTACAGAAAGCTTGAATATAAAATGCAAATCAGCTGCCAAGGACTAGTTTGTGCCACATATAACATGGCAAGCAGAGGAGCTTCCTGATGAGTACTTCCTGAAGGATTCTGATTTTATTAGTTGAGCCCACAGTGTGTAAATGCTTCCATCTCCCTGTAAAGGTAACAGAACCTGACTTTTCACAGTTGGCTATGCAAAAACACCCAAAAATGTTGGTTCTGGCATGGGGTATTGGCATGGAGCATTACCAAATCTGCCTTAGAGTGCTGATAAGGGAAACAAACGATGGTGCTCACTGACAACATGGAGAGAATTTAAAGTAGGGAAATGTAACCCCCAATTCATGAGTGAGAATAGCAAACTCTGGAAGAAAGGGCAAGTTTAGGAGTGTGGGTGATAGACATATTTAATAAAGAATGCAGAATCAATGTGAAAAACCCAAACTGGATGTTTGCTTCCGGTAGCCAAAATCCGTCAGAGACCTCATAGGGTGGGTTTGATGCTGCTTGGTGAGTTAGAGTATCTGCATAAGTCATAGAGAATATTTGAGTTTTGTGGAGAAAACACAGGGGATTTCAGAGCAGCCTGACTTTTCAGTAAACTGGAAATAAACCTGCTTCCCTTCTGAGGGAGGGACAGCTCCCTTTTCAGAGCTTTCAAAGAAGAGGCAGAGGAGGAACATAAGCTTAAGTATCTTTTCTGTAAGTAAAGAAAGGAAGTTAATTAGTGTTCATGAAAGCAGAGGTGGTTAGATCTACCGTGTTTTCAAAGCAGCTCTCTTAGGTTTTGTTATTTTCTTTCAAATAAACTTGTGGGTTGCTGGAGTAATTCCAGGCTCTTTTTTTTTTTTTTTTTTTTCCTGCTAAGTTCCATAATAAACATATAAATTAGCTCATTCTTTAAATGTTCTTTCATTAGCCTTCAGGTCAGTCAAATAAGAATATTCAATATGTGTTCACTTAAAGCCTTAATTGCGAATTCAGAGCTTATCCTGGGGGCTGATGAACTCTCATGGGTGGGAATGTGATCTTACAATATATGTCAGGAAGTGACTGACACATGCCATGATGCACTCCAGAGCCTGCAGTTTATGGATTGTTTTCTCTTTTTTAATCATTACAGACTTGGATCTGCTATATCTTTTAGAGGAGGAACAGCTAGCCTTGCTGGATGACAGAAGCAGAGAGTGAGCATGCTGAGACTTGGGGAGCTTCTGCATCCAAATGCTCTGCCTCCAAAGCTGAAATCACCCAAAAATATAGTTTTCATGTTTCGTACCTTGGACATTACTGACTTGGTGTCAAAGCAGTAATTTCTTTGTATTTTTGTAGTGATTTATGCTTGTGCAGTGTGGCTGTAAAATATTTCAGCTGTTTACAGTGTGCAGTTGTGCTCCTGTAGCTAACTACAGAGGGTATAAAGCAGTGGAGAATCAGGACAAAATGTGTGCTGTTCCTCTCACTATGCTGGTGCTACAAATTTAGTTATACAGCCTTCAAGTAGGAGTTTGTTTAAGGTGAATGCAGAAACCCTGTAACTCTGTGATATTAATCCATGAGAGTTAACAGAATTTGATGATTGTAGTCTTCATCTGAATTTAATCTGCATACTTCTGTCTCTGCTTTTGTTGCTTTTTTCACTGCATGCCTATTGGAACACAATGAAAAATGAATCAGTGGAACAGATGTTACTCTCTTACTGTTGTTTAAAAAAACCAAGTGCTTATCAATCTTAGAAAAGTTTTAATATAACCTGGTCCCATCTAAATTATGTTGAAATGGCCCTTTTCTGTTTCATTGTTTCTATTCTATTTTGTTTTTCAATCATTTACAATGACTTTGTTTACATTTCTAGAAAACATTTTGTCCTCACTAATAAAATGTAGTAGCAGTTCTGAACTGAACTCTGAGAAACGTGTTTTTGGTTTTTTTTTTTGTTCATTGTGGAGTAGTGTCTTTTTTGTTTGGTTTTGTGTAGGGTTTGTTTTTCTTGTTGTTTTGTAATTTTTTTTTGTTTCTTTGATTGTTTGTTTTTTTTTTTCCCTGGCTGCTGTTGATGTTTTAATTCAGAACAAGAAAGACCAAACCTCACTGTTGGAGTTTCTCTCAGAGCAGAAGCTCCAGATCTTTAAACAGTTTAAGTACTTAACCTTTGAGTTAAGACTCTTGGATAGACATAATTGATAGCTATCAGCTGTAAAGCTCAGCTTAGATGGTGAGGCTTCTTTTTAAAAATGGATAATGTGGATCTTCGCAGTCACATTTCAACAGAAATTTATTTGGAAGCCTCTATGCAGTTAAATGATGCTTCCAAGGCCTGCCATTTGCTGGTAGCCAGATAGAGCTCAGCAGATGCTTTGGCAAGGGACCTTGGTGAGACTCATTAGCAGCAGTTGAGTAACTATCAGAGAGATGGTGGTCCCTTCATGGCAGAGCAGGTGCTGAGGTTCTGTTTCTGGTTTAGCTTTTACCTTGCGGCTGTTTTCATCTTTGCTATAGATTACAGCTGAAAGAGAACCAATTGCATTCACAACTGTATTTGCTGTATTTGCTTAATATATTATCTGAGGTCCACTGTCTGCTTACTGACCTGCTATTCAAATATATTTCCTTTTTAATACTCATTGCTGGTTTGTTTTGTAATTCCAGTGAAGCTGCAGATAATACAAATGCAAAATGGAAGCTTGAAGGAAATGCAATTCTTCTTCTATTATTTATCTTACTACAATATGAATGACTTATATATTTTTTTTTGTTCCATGTAACAAGGTTGGTTGCTGGAAACCATTCTTCAGGAGTGATAATGTCTCTCCCTTGCTCATGACCTTTCTCTAGAAAGCCAAAGGAGGACACATCTTGTCCTCGTCCATCCCTGTAAAGAGCAGATTTAAACAGCAGTAGGCAGGAATGTGTGCTGTGTTTCTCTATCTATCTCTCCAGTACTAATTCTAGAAGTTACTTGTTGAGTATTTAACTAGATATTTAATGGCTGAGGTCAATGTTAGCACAGAAACTGGTTTCTAGGTAGTTTTGCCTGTGATCTTTTATTACATGAGGCTCTTCTCTGCTTTATCCATGATCTGTTGGTTTGTGTTTCTTAGCTTTTATAATTCCACACTAGCAGTAGGTTCTTTTCACTGGTATTCATTTCTTCAAGGAAAATCGAGTACCACATTCAGCAGGAAAATATATTGTTTTCAGGGGAGAAACATGACAGTGTGAGAGTTCTGGGGACTTATGGGACTGTGATTGAACAGACTCCTTGCAGAAGAGGATGGTTAATACCGAGAGAGTTTGAGACTGAAATTTCAGGCAATGCACCAGTCTCAAAGGCTTTCGTACCTTTGCCTGCTCTGAGTAACTGTACCACAGAAAATAGCTGCTTGGAAATGCCTCTGGTCACACGTGAGACATGGGATGTTCTTCATTTGCTCTTTCTCCTCTCTGCTATAGTCTTGTAACTAAGATGCTCAGGAGTCTGAAGCTAATAGCCATATTTCCCTTTGTGCACCCTGTAGTGACTGTTTTAGTCTCGTTCCACTTTGCATAATTAACTCCAAGTTTTAAGAACATTGCATGATTTACTCAAGTTGCAAGATGCCATTTGGGAATGAAAAAAGCTCACTGGCTTGCAGAAAACAAGACTCAGATCTCAGACAAAGTATATTGTGCCTTAATTCTGCTTGTGGGAGCGAGATTCAATGGAGCAAGGCTTGACAGATAAATATTTTTGTTTCAGGCACAAATTTCAGTTTAATTTCATACATGTTCTACCTCTCCACTAAACAAAAACTTTCCTGAAACGTGGGGGAAAATTCTACTGTAGATAAATGGGAATTGCCTCGGAGCAAGGGCTGGGCAGTAGAGAGAGGGGTTGTTGCATTGATGAAAGTGACACAAGTTCTCTGCTTCCCAAGGCTTTTTGCACATCTTTAGCTTTTCTGCCATGGTTCAAATAAAAGTGATGTCTGTCTCAAAGGCTCAGTAAGAATCAGTTTTGGTAGTGTAGGCTGGTATTTCGAGTAGAGACACTGGTACAACAGAAAAACCTCTCTGCAGCAGGTTAATGACTGAATGTAGCATTCCTAGTTTCATGATAAACAGGAGTTACTAATTAATTTTTGTGGGCTTGCACTCATGGGGCCTTGTGGGTAATGCAGGTACAGGAGGGAATGATGTCAGGACTACTTGGCTCTTTCTCCCTGTCTCCCTGTCAATATAATGACTTGATTCCTTGAGGTGGCCCATGTCAGCTCCAAACAGAGATAAGCAACAGGCCTCTCCCTTTGCAGAAAGGCTTGTGATCAAATAATGACACTTTTAATATGTATCTCAGTAAAGTGGAGACCTGTGGAGGCTCAGAAAGGAGGACTTGGCTCTCCTGACTCAATCCAGTGGCTGTGACATGGGTGCAAGCAGGTTTTTGATATGTAGAGCAGTGTGGACCTGCCATTCTCCGCAAGCTTTGGGGTCGAGTGGAAGGAATACAAGAAAAAAGGTAAATGAATTTGCAGGCTTCAGAGATATTTGTAATTGTTCACATATCATGTTGGTTTATCCTAAAATATGCTCCTGAGGACTTAATGAAATTCCGTGTCTGCTCTGTTAAGAATATTTAAGAAGCTAGTGTATAGCTTCTGGTAAGAAAGGTCAAGTGTAAATTCTGAATGCAGGCTGCTGTTTTCAGGTTAGTAGCCTACAGGAACTATGTGAGCTGCATCTGCAGCTGATATTAACTGACAGGCTCGTTTTTATTAGTTAACTGTAGTCTTGAAAACAACAGACTTCTTCAGTTCTCTGTTGAGATCATGTCAAGTAAGAGCTTCTTCTTTCCAAAGACCCGAAGAGTGGACACTGAAACATGGTTTGTATGCATAATTTCACCTGATATCCTAGGATAAATAATACATTTATAGAATTAGATCTGATCAAGTCTGGTCACCTTATTTTGGTTTTCTAAAAATTAATGTTGAATGATGGGAAGCTTCATGGAAGGGGTGAATGCAAACAAGGATTTCAGTATCACCCCCCAAAAAAATAGTATTAATTCTGAGAAAGAGAGTGAGGAGCAGTGTAAAATGACAGCATGTAGATGAACTACAAATTTCAATAGAATTAAATCATCTTCTTCTGACATGTTTTAACATTTGCAAGGAGATGAAACAAATTGTCAAGTTCTGCAAAGAGATTTGTAAGTAATAATTCAGACAGAGCATGTGTGAGGGAATTGATTTGTAACCAGACTGACAGTAAACATAACATACTGAGACACAGAACAGATTTCTGGTGCTTCTTTTTTCATTCCTGTGTATTTTAACAGTAAAATAAAGACATTTCTACGTATTGAAGTGTTTTTGTGTGCAGACTTCGATATCCAGCAATTTAATCCTCAGACAAAGCCTCAAAAATCCCCAGGAACTGTACAGGAATTACATGTTTCTTTTTTTCCATTACAACTGAAGCTTCAATCAGAAGTGGAGACGTGTAGGAATCATCTATATTACCCTAAACTACTCAGCAGTTAAAAAAAAAAAAAAAAGAATAACAGGCCTTTATTTTCTTGCCTCATCTTCATATGGGAGGAGGGACTATTTACAAGGTCTTGTAATGACAGGACGGGGGGCAACGGGTTTAAACTGGCAGAGGGGAGATTTAGACTGGATGTTAGGAGGAAGTTGTTTGCAGTGAGGGTGGTGAGACACTGGCACAGGTTGCCCAGAGAGGTTGTTGCTGCTCCCTCCCTGGAGATGTTCAAGGCCAGGTTGGATGAGGCCTTGAGTGAGCTGTACTAGTGGGAGGTGTCCCTGCCTATGGCAGGGGGTTGGAACTGGATGATCCTTGAGATCCCTTCCAACCTTACCATTCTATGATATTATTGTGCAATTTTAATCTCTTGCTTGAGTTCTGTGCTGGTTTGAGGCTAATTGGAATATATTAATCAAAAAAATTATAGGCTGTGAAAAGAAAACAATGATGAGNCAAAGGATCAATCCCGGTGGCATCTGAAGACTCTACTTAGAACAGACACTGAATTCATGATGCCTGATGTTGATCACCTTGGCTGCACAGATCCTGGCAGGGTAAGGGATGCCTTACCTAGGAGAGCTGAAGTGCTGTACCACCACAGCAGGAACAGATTGAGTGAATGGTGCTAGACCCATTTAGGATATCTGAAGTATACATCACCATGCTGTTTAAGCATCAAACCAGAAACAAGCTACCCATGAATTCTGGTATTATCTGTGTCTGTGTGTTCAAATACACTCTCTTACATGTAGTTGCCATGGATATGCTGTATGGCAGTTGAAGTAAGAGCGTGGTTCAGCTTGTGCCTGGGAGGGGACTGGACTCATACTCCCTCTAAGTAGAGTCAGTACAGAGCGCTGCACGATTTTCTTTAAGTACAAAGAGAATATTTAGCAAACCAGGTACAGTCTCTTAATTACATTATTTGCAAATGCTCAAAATTTACTTTGTTTACAATTGGGGACAATATCCACTTACAGTAAAAACAAACAAAAAAACAAATAGAAAAAAGAAAATAGGCTGATGTGCCTTTGTCCAAAGTCCAGTAACCATGTTCTGAGGCACTAAAAAAAAAACAGCCATGAGGTCAGGTTGCTACCTGTAAATATGTTCAATTGTTCTTGAAAAATCTAGTAGCATATAGGAGACATGAAAGACACTTTTAAAATGGGTAGCAGGTGCTGAGATAAATCATTGGTGAGAGAACAGTTTATCATCATCTTTATCAGGAGGAGTGGTTTTCATATTCTCTCCTGTGGGTCTTTCCTTACCCACCATGTAAAATTTTATACTGAATTCTTAGGAAAAGTTGCTTTTTTCCTTTCCAGATCTGAGCATTCCCCCCCCGTAGTTTTAGAGGAGGGAGACATTTGCTTCAATATTGCTGTGTGTTGCCTATCTTGTAATGTGTCCCTCAGCCAGCTCTGACTTTGAATGTCTTTACCTGAGCACATCACTGTGCTCATGTTCGCTGATGGGTGAGCTGAGTTTGAATGTGAACAGGAGGGACTGTCAGTGTTTGGCAGTTTGGATGCTCTGCATCTTTTGGTTTACACTAATCTCTGCATCTTTCTCAGTTTTAAAATTAGTTTTAATTGTATGTTGTCAGGGGACCAGGAATACTTTAACATGAATTAATTTCTGTTATTCAGAGACCTTTTAAAAGTGTTTTGAAATATCTACATTCCTTCCATTATCACAGCTTATCCAAATACATGAGGGTCAGAGCAGCTGTGAGAAAATACATTGAATCTGTAGCTATTAACACTGGTATAGTACTGTGCTTAGCAACTTCAGCAGATGAAGAACAAAATCTTCTATGAGCTCTGTATTGGTTACATTTTAAAGAATGGTGTAAGTAGGCTCTGGTCTTGGGAAAGAAGTGAAATTTAAGGCTTAACAGTTCCTAAAATGAAGCCATGGATGAGCTGTGTCTAGATGCAGTGTAACTGTTAAAAATAGAGGATTTTAGCTTGGAATTTGGCCAACACAGTCTGCACTTTAAAACCGAAAACAGATTTCAGTACTGTTCAAGCATGGCTGGGCTAATCCTGCTTCAATTTTCTTTTGAAAAACACATTCAGTTCAATATTTGATATGGTAATATATTCTTTCAAGTGATGAGAATTAAACTAGAAAAGGTAACATTAAGTGTTGTTTTCACTCCAGGGAGGTCTATGGTGTACACCTGTGTGTAGCCGGTAGAAATACCAAGCATTTGAATCCCACCAAATAGGTTTTCTTGTGCTACAATACTGAGATTTAGCTGTTCCCATTTCCAGGCTTTCACCATGGGAGCAGTGAAACTGCTGCTGTCAGGGCTGGTGTCTGCAGTTGGAATCCAAGTGAGCTGAAATTCTTTCTCATTATGATAGGGTGGATTTGCAATTTCCTGACTGACACTTAAAAAGACTTATTATTTATAAAATGCAGCAGATGAGGCAGGGAAACTTCTGAAACATGGATCGAGATTTTGACTGTGATATAGGCACAAAGGAGAACAGATCACTTGTTCTGATGCAGCTGTGATTCTGAAAGGTTCTAGTTGAGGCTAGATATAAAGTGAAACCTTATGATTAAGACTTTTTTATCATTTTTGCTTAATCACTCTTTGTAGCCTGTCTGTTACCGGAAGGCAGCTTTCCCACATCTGGTGTTTGCAGCAGAGTAGCTATCTGTGTAGGAAACTTTCTTGTACCTTATCTTAGCAAGAAGGGAAAACGATTCTTCCTTGGTTTATGTCTCTAGTCAAGCAGATCGGATTGAAAAGATCCTGAGTGATCAAATCTTGTTCATTGCTGTTACAGCCACAATATTATATAGTTCCCTTTGTAAAATATGCTATGCTTCACCTTAAAAGTAGTTGTCTCCATTGCTTTTTTTTGTCCTGGCCAGCCCAGGACATCATTGCTCTACAGATTAGGAACCTCCTAATCTGTAGACACTCTGTTCCCATCCTTTGGGCCAGTGCTGCCTTTCAGTTTAGGCAGTGCTTATTCTCGCAGTCTTTCAAGTCAGTTGTGGGAAGCTGCTTCCCGCTCTCTAATTTACCAGGCTGATCACACAAAGGCAATCTTAAATTCTCTTCCTGGCAAGGTGGCTGCTCTGCTTCCCCAGCCTTCTGTTTATTATTTTAGCTTGGGCTCTTAATCTTTGGTATGCATAACCAGAATTGCAGAGTGTCAGCTTTGAAAACACACTGAGAAAGAAATCATCTTTTATTCCTCAGAGTTTTGGTGAACTGATGACACTGGTTAGGAGAGATGCCACATCCTCACCCTCCATAGGCAGTTTGGACATAATTTCTGTTGCTAAAGGGTATTAATTACCAGTACTGTAGTGCCTTACTTAAGAGTTTGATAGTAAGCAGCCCACATTACATCTCTGACTTCCAAACTTTGACAGACTATACAAGTAAAGAAGCAAGTAGTCAAAAGGCCAAGGTTAGATGCTTGTTTCATGTTGCTGCTTACAGCCAAGTGATGTGTTTGATGCATTTCTGAGCTCGGTACTATGCAGATGTTTGTAGCAGGTATTTGTAGCAATAGCAGCCCCAGCCAATGTTGAATTGGAGACCTGCAGCTGCATGTCACTTTGTTTTTTGAAGCTGCTCCATTACAGCTAGTCTGACAATGTCTAGCAAAACTAGCTGCCCAAACCAAAGCAGAGAATGGGAAAGTTATATGTAATCCTTTTTTTCTCACTGTCACTTTCTCTTGGTGAACTTGATCCTTTAGTTGACCTTCCCTGACAGCAATTGTCTTCTAGCAGCCACTTATATACATTGTATAATTCAACGAACTAGATCACCTTTGCTCATTGAATTAGTGAAGTGAGAGAATCAGATGAAAACTCACAATTGTTTAGATGTTTGGTGTGAGACACACTTTGGAAAAGCAGTGTTCGTAAATTAAGCCCCACAATGTGTGTGATAGCATTTGGAATGCAGTCTAGACATTTACTGATGTTGCTGGAGATTTGTAAAGCAGCTGAAGAAAAAGGCATATGTCATGAGAAATAAATCCATGGCTTGTTGCTGAGGCAGGAGATAGTCTTCCCCTTTCAGACTAGAGGGGCAAAGGACAGTAGCCAGGTGAGAAAAGGCTATCCCTGGCAAATATGAGACACATTGTGTCATCGGTAAGCTTTCCAATTGCAATTTTAGCCATCGAACCAGGTAACACAGCTTTTCTTAAAATTAAGTTGAATGCATGGAGTGGGAGAATAAAGGTTTGGCTTAGGTATGACACAACCGATTTATGGCCTCTTTGGGCTCACGGGGGCTGAGATATGAAGTGCATGACTAGATTTCTGGTATGAGGTGTGAAAGTGAAGAAAAGATGCCTGCTTGAAATGTTTTAAAGGTGTATTAATCACCCTGAGGAGAAACGCTTGTTAGTACATGAAGGAAAAAGTGTTCTAAGCCTATGGAGAATTTTTTTCCTGGCATTTAGGAGACTGTGCAATGAACTGTATGTCTCTAACAAGAAAAATATCCAGGGGAAAAAAGAAAATCAATAACTGGGAGACTGTGTCGAGATTTTCAAATGCTGAAAAGTACCAGATGCCATCAAAACGTTTTCTTTCAAGTCAGTTATAGAGTCGAGTCTATTTTGCCGTGATCAGAAGATAAATGGCTGAAGCAGCAACTGAAGTATAAGGTGAAGTTTACCAAAATATATGTGTGTCTCCCTTTACTAGGGCTAGTTTAGTTGGTACAGTCTTTATGTTTCCTGTGGTGCTGTGTGGACATGCCTATTATGCAGCAGAAAATGCAGCTATTTCTGATCGATCCCTTTATTTCTGTCCTAGGAGCTTGTACTGCACACCACGTTGTCAGGTGCAGGATTGGAGTGCCACTGTTAACCACCTCCTGTGATCATTACCTTTGATTACACTGACAGCATGCTGAAACTTAAATGTTACCTGCACTCCACTTCACTTGCTGGAAAGCAACAACAGAGTTAAAATGAAGAAGTTCTACTTATTTTTATCAAGTTCCACATCCTGAAGGAACATGTAGTTAAGTTGACTGTTTTGTAGATGATGCTGAGATACTAAATAGCTGAGGAGGAATATGTTTAATTTAATGATGGCTTGTGGCTGGGAAAAGAGTAATTCTGGTTCTTGAGTCCAATTGACCAGCACGTGTTTGGATATTATCATCACTTAGTTGATGTAGCCACTGCAGGTCTGGTCACAACCCCTGGAAAGCACCTGCAAGTTTGCTGGTGATTTGCTGAACCTGCTGAGCCTCCAGATGAAGGAAAAATGAGGTCTGTATTTATTAATAAATGCAGGCAATGCAAATAAGAGATGGTTGAGTGAGACTGTAAGTGATTAGTAATCTGTGCTCTGTGTGCCTAAAGGAGCAAGACAAACCTAAGTACACTACAGCCTGGAATATAAAGCAAGTGATTATAAAGCCGAACTTCCGTGGTTTCTCGACTTGTCAGCCATTAAAAATTTTGATTTCCATGTTGATGCAAACATTTTTACATTTACTTACCTTGGAGTTCTGTTTCTTATTCTGACGTATGCTTTAGTGGGATTAAAGATGGGATAGGGAAGTTGATAGCAGAGAACTAACAGCAGACAAATATGGTGACAGTTACAAATAAAAAGAAAAGTATATTGGGTCCTACTTTGTAATTTTTCATCTGTCTCAGCAGTCTGTCGGTGTCTGGACAGCTGAGGTGGAAGGGCAGAGGCTAAGTGGTGCTTGGTAAACCAGGATTACCAGACTTGTTTTACAGACAAGTAAAACAAGTTTCCCTGGACTGGCTGACTTCCTTGGTTTGGCTGCATCCCATAGAAGTGGCTGTGGAAGTTGATCTGTGGAGGGCAGAGAAATAGATATGCTTTGTGGTGTCACCTTGTTAATGAATGACCAGTATTTAGTAGTCAAAACAGCAGACAGTTTTTTCTCTATCTCTGTATTTTGATGATTTAAAAATAGATATTTGAAACTGCCTCTGACTAGAGACCATGATTTTGATATAAAACCCTCCAAAACATTTGAATAATGGTTTACCTTATTCGTAAGATTGTACTGAGCTTGGACAAAATGACAAATAAAAGGTGAGATCTTACCAAACATTCCCTTCAGACACAAGCTGCCTGGGACTGACTGTTCCCTGTGAATCAGCCTCTACACCATTTACCTACACTGACACTGAGTCAGTGTACAGACTAGCAGCTAAATTCGTATTTGGATGAAAAAATATCCAAGTCAAACCAGTTTCATTTACTTTCTTTTCTTCACCTTTGTGGTCTTCAACTCGGTGTCTTTTAAGAAAAAGTTCAAGTGTCTTTTATACTGATTAAGTTCTTAGTTGTTGCAGCTGATGAAAGAAAAGGAAACAAGCCAGCACATAGTCAGCTGGAGGCTTTAATTTCTTCAAGGACTACTGACTACTTCTGGGTATAAACATATTCACAGTCATGTAGACTCCTGCCTGATTACTCTATGCCCTGGTCAGCCCAACTCCCCAATCTTCACAGTCACTTCCTCCAGCTGTTCTGAGAACTTTCAGAGGCATTTGTCCTTGTGGCTTTCGTGGCTGGCACTACACTGTTCTGCAAGTTGCTGTTGGAACCTCGGGAGATAAAGAGGCCTCCAACTACCAGTATTTCTTCCAAAGTCTCCATCTCCATCTCTCTTTGTTTTCCTGATCTTTCCAGGAATAGAATATAAAATAGAATTTTATTTATCAATATTCAGTTGTCTTTTATTTATGCATAGGTATAACACTCTGATGACTACTGCAGGAAGCTTTTGTTGTTTCTGTTTAAAAGCATAGAGCATATCTGGGGACAGGACAGGGATGAAAACTATGCTGTTGTTAATGACAAAGCCGGTGGCGCAAGTATGCAGTAGAATAAAAAGCTTAGGATTTGAAATGGTCTTGACGAGTTGGAGGTGTAATATGAAAAAAGGATTCATCAACAAGTACAAATGTAAAGCATTATACTTAGGAATAATGAAGGCATGGAGAGAGCTGGCTGTGTTGCATTTGTAGGGCAAATGACAACAGTTTCAGGGGAAGACTTCTTGGGGGACGTAAATGAGATATATAGCCTGGGAGGATGATGAATGAATTCTTCAGTGTTATTAAGGCTATACTATCAGGTACCAAATCCTAGAGTATTTGGCTACCAAAGTCCAAGAAAGCTGTGTTCCTGTTGAGGATTGCATATAGGGAAGAAAAGAGGCTTGTTGGAAATGTGGAAACAACCTGTGAGGATAAATGAAGCAAAAAGTTGTTCTTTAGTTTGAAGAAGATAAGATGGAGAGGATCCATCCTTGGCATGTGTTTAGAGACTTGCATGGTGAAAGGGAATGACTTGTTCTGCCAGGCTGCTGTTGGTAAAGGAAGAACGAGCAGGCCTAAATTGAAGTGAAGGAAATTATAGAGGTAGGGACTAGGACTTTTCAAAGATCAGGGTACTGAACTCCCAGCATAGATTGGAAAGACTGAAATCTCTGTCAGACTCTGAAGTCTTTAAGAGAAGGCTGCAGAAATCCATGTCACGAATAGCATATGTACAGCTGGTCTGGCCACAGGGCACACAGAAGAAATGCTTTTCTAGCTCACTATTTGGCCCTGTAATCTGGTAATTTTTTTCCTACTGCCTGTGCAGCTTTTCTGAACGGTAGGCAGCAGCATAACTAATACCCTGTGCCTTTCCATTCCAGATCATATTACAGTGAAGTATAAGATTGATAGTGTCTCTGGCAAAGTTACAGGAAAGGCAGAGCAAAGCAAGTAGCTGTTCAACATAAACTCGGTTCCTCTATAGCTGCTCAGTGATTTGTTTTGATAAACTGAGTTTCTCATACAACCCCATAACCAGACAGTGGTGAAGAGGAGAACAGGGAGGCTCGATAATACTGTGTGAAGGTGGCAGAATTTATGGTCTCTTTCCATAGAATAATCTTTCTAGAGTTGCATATACACACCCTTGTTTCCCTCCTCCAAATCTGCTGTTTTCTCCACCTCCTTGCATTTGGCAGCTTTATCTACTTACAAATGAAGAATCTAGGATTGCTTAATTGTTTGCAATGCTGGCAACCATAAAGCAGAATAAAATTGAGATAGTGATTTATTAGAACCCAGATTTCTGAGCTCTTTATTCAAGAAGTAAAAATCCCATACTGTGGTGGACTTAGTGCTCTGTCTTTTTTGTGCTGGTGTGTGCTTAGAAGTCAGAGGCAGGAATGAAGGCTGTGTGCTCCTGAAGATCTGAAGCTTCCTTAAATCAAGTGTAATGGCTACTGCTGGGTTTGAATTCTTATTCCTTTCAGAAATGCTGGTTATTTCCTATGTACCTACCTATCAGGTAAGCTGGATTTATGATTTTATTAGCTGAGTATCTTTTGAAAGGTACTATCTGGTGGTAAGATGAATTCAGCATGAATTTTTGCTGGAATAAACAAATCTGTTGGGTTGCACTTTGTGTTTAATAGATAAAATGTATACTTCTTCAGGCTTTTTGTAGTAGAGTTTTGATTTCGTAACGTTCTTATATAAGCTGAAAAGTATTTCTAACTATTCAGTGAAGACTCACATCCTCAAGGTCTGTGTAAGAACTATTAATCCAATTTTATATTTAAAATTTAATATGAAATATAGAAGTGGCTCTTAAATGAATAAAAATTTTTTTCGGACAAACTATTCACTAAAATGCTTGAATATGTGACACATTCCCAGATTGCATTGGGTTGGAAGGGAACTCTCAAAGGTACCTTGCCCAAACATCCCTGCGTAATCAGGGACAGCTCCACCTAGATCAGGCTGCCCAGGGCCACATCAAGTCTGATATTGAGTGTCTACAGGGTCAGGGCCTCAACCGCATCCTTGGGCAACCCATTCCAGTATTTTATCACTCTCATTGTGAAAAAAATCTTCCTAATGCCAACCTAAATCTACCCTGATCCAGTTTAAAACTGCTGCCCTTCATCCTATCACTAGCCTTTCTAAGCAGGCCCTCCCCAGCCTTTCTTTAGGTTCTCTGAAGATACTGAAATGTGTCTCTAAAGTCTCCCTGGAGCCTTCTCTTCTCTAGGCTGAACAGCCCCAGTTCCTTCAGCCTGTCTTCATAGGAGAGATGCTTCAGCGCTCCAAACATATTTGTGGCCCTCCTCTAGACCTGATCAAGCAGGTCCATGCCTCTCTTTTGTGCGTAACATTTCTCTATTTTGATGTACTTGGTTTTGTGATGAAGACACAGTATCATTTTTTCCTAGTTACCTGCATCATAAATTCATAAAGGTATAAAGAAAGAGGATTTTCAAAGCAGAAGCGTAACAGTATGGGCTGCCTAGCTCTCTGGGAGTGATATAGGAAAGTCAGGCTGCCTTTTCACTCCAAAGTTGGTCCAAACCCTCCAAATTGTGCCCTAATAGGTGAAAGATCCCATGCGGAGGTTTATTTCTGAACTGAATTTTACTGGATTGAGGGAAACAAGTAGGTCTGCTAACCGGGAATAGGAAAACACTGAAGATGAAAGAATCCTCTTTGGGTCTCTTCTGCTGGTCAGTGGTAAAATTGCAACAGGTTTTCGACTCATCAAACAAGCCTTAAATGCCCGAAAGCAGAACCTTAATCTTTAAACACCAGATGAAATCACGTGTCAGGTGAGCTGAATCTCTGCACATAAATGCACCTCCCAGCTCTATGCTTTTCATTTGCCTTGTCAAGTCCTGCTTCCTTAGACAGGAATAAAGTTCACTCATTCTTTTTGTGGTGATGCTATCGCTTCAAGCAGTACACAGGACTTTAGACATCTTCCTTCCCCACAGCACCCTGTAGAATGCCTTCAGGTTCTCTTTCATGAGTCCTCACAGAGAATGACTAACACCTGCTTTTTTTACACTCAGAGAAGCTAATTTAAAATCCCTTTCTTCATAAAGATGGTTCCACAAAGGAAATGTTTTCAGACTTAGTTGAGAATCAAGCTAGCTGACTTTAAATATAAGCCTCTCACTAGTTTTGACTATTTGATAGAAACTTCTGAAGTTCTGAAGTACTCAGAAAGTTGCCTCTTCTGTCAACAAATCTGCAGTTGTTATCAATGGCCAATTAAATAATTTCAGATATGTCCCTGTACTTGTCGGATTCATTCTTCTGGAGACATGTGGTGGGTTTTGTTTATTTGTTTGGGGTGTTTTTTGTTCTGTTTATTTGTTTCGGGGTGTTTTGTTTTTTAGATAGGGTACTCTACTGGTTTCTAAGTTTTTGTTTGTTTGTTTGTTTTAGATGAGGATTTGGAAAAAGTTTCATTATAACATTTTTTAAAAGTTAGTATTTTAAACAAAAAAAAAAATCTCAGAATAAGCATTACCTCCTGCTCCATTTGGAATTAGAAAATTGCTGGCTTTTCATGTATTCTTGGAAAAGATTCTTGACCTTTTCAGTGTGTTTGTACTGGAAGTTTTTGCATTTTCAGGCTGATGACTGTATCTTTTCTAAGTATTTTTCATTTGATATTGGAAGAATTATATAAACAGATTTCATTGTCTGTTCCACAGTTTTCTGAAAGTTTCTTCTTGTCTACAGCATCCCAGCTTCTTATTCATATGTAAAGGCCTGGAAAAGATGAAAAACAGAAATTATCATAATTCAGACATGAATATGCTGCAGAGATTCCTTGTTTTCCTCATTGAGATAGGCAGCAATAACAACAAACCTAAAACCGGTTAATAGGAAACCCCAAAGGAAGTTGTTTCTGCCTGGGTGGCTGAGGTGTAGATGCTGCAGGACTTGAGAATAACATGACTTCCTCTTCTTCCCACCATCAGGGTTTTTGAATCTGTGGATGGGTTTCACATGGTCTAGTTCATGAAGCTCCACAATTGCTAGTGTCACACTTCTATAGTGTAATAGGCACTGGTGAAGAATGGATGGAGAATGTATTTCACAGGTCGGTCATCTAAGTTTTTCTTTTGACTAAGCCAGTGAATACTTTTATTTCTGACCTTTAGAAGAAAGCAATGACAGGAGGTTGCTTGCATGGTTACTCCAGTTTCTCTGAATAGTGCAAGCAGTGCCTAATGGTTGTTAATGGAGCTGAAGGGGGAGTATCACCGGCTGGTTTAAAATATGTAAAATACAACTAAGACTCAGAGGGAGCTAAAATTTAGGCAAAAACCTCTTCAAACTCAGCACAAGAAACTGTTGTCTATTTTTGTTCTTCTGCTGTCTTCTATATTCATTTTATTCCCAGAAAATGGTAAAGCCTGAAAAACTAATTAAATAACTCTCTCAGCATAACTTTCTGATCAGTAATATAAATTGCTGTGAGAGATAGAGAAGCACAGCTGACAATGACTGAGCTAATGGTTCAGTGAAAACCCCACTAACCTACGCAGAGATTTAATATCAGATCTTAAAATGTGGGTGAAAATATACAGAGAAGAAATGAAGAACAGTGAGATGAGAACACCTTTTGCAATGCTTTTCTTTCTGTTGGCCACGGCTGTGCTAATCTTCACCATTTTGGGGTCTACCCATGTGAAAAACACACCACTTTGTTTCAAGACTGCAAGGCTTTTATGCTGATGGTCTTACTGTTAAGACTACAATTTACTTTAAAAGGTAGCCTGTCACTCAGTAGCTTTGTGCGTTTACAGAAAACGTGAGCCTTGTGGAGTGGCAAAGACATTTAAAATAGCTTTTTGAAGCGTCTTGGCTTCCTTTCAATTCCTTCTTGTACTTTTTCAGTAGAATTATTTATTAAACCGTGACAGCTGCATCTGGGGTACTATAGGTGTCACTGAGAACACGTTTTGAAGGACCTGCACAACGCTGTCCTGTTTAGACAAAGCTTCACAAACCAGCCAGCAGTGATAGAGAGGGAAGGTCCCACTTGAGTACACTTGCTTGGCAACCATGAAAACTGTTACCTATAAATGGTGTGGCGATAATTGTTGATTTGCACAGTGGCGCTGGCAGAAGTAGTTGAAAGATGCGGCTTTTCTCCTTGAGAGCATTCATGTCACAAATTGTTATTAACTGGTCACTGTTAGTGTATTATTTATTTAGATTTAATATTAAGCAAAAACCTGTGCACAGGCCCCAAGAGCCACTCTGGCAGTAATCAGATTTGCAATTACTACCCAGCAGTGCAAAGACAAAGGTACAGACAAATAAACTCTGCCAGCCAGCACCAACGAAAACACTGATTTTGCCTAGCAGATCAAAATAGAAGAATTTCACTAAAACCTTTCATTGCCAAAGCTGTCCAGAACCATGGCCAGAGGCTGGTATTGTTTCTGGAAAGAATGCATGGGATTATTTCAGGTGGGAGGAGCATTCCCTATGTTTCTGGGGCTGTCCAACAGAGCAGCCTGCAGGCAAGCCTTGGTCTCTATTGAGCATCATTGCAGCTGAGGCAGTGGGTAACTGGGAGAGAAATGACCTGCTGAGCAGTATACCCCCTGAAAGCACTCTAAGAGCCACACAGAGACAAAAGAGAGTCCTGTATTTTGTACTGTTCTGTCCTTCTGGTAAGTGATATGTGTAGTTGTTGGCTCTGCTGAAGCTAACAACCAATCAGCCAAGCTTGTTGTTCTGGTCACCATCTATCAATATATAAAAAGGGGATGCTGCTTTCCAGGCCCATGAACTAATTGCATTTTAAAAACAGTATATTCTTGTTAAACATGAGCATGATTTCCTTACATAGACCTCAAAGAGAAGTTTCCAAAACCATTGAAATGTGAGTATTTAAAATCTTCTTGCAGTAAAGAAAAATAAAAATTTTCAGCAAGGAAAACCATAATTGTCAGTCTTAAAAATAATGATATGATGAAACTAGTTTTAGGAAGAGGAGAAAGAAGTGCTTTCAGGTTAAATAGAATGTGAATTTGAACAGTTATTTTTTTGTTAGCTTCCCTGGGAATTCAAATAGAATCCTCAGTTTATCTGGTTGTTATCAAGGGCTGTTCGTGTGAACTGAACTATGGATGGGTGGGTTGTTTTTAAGTAAGGAAAGCTTAAAAATATATAAACTGTGTTTTAGATTGTAAGATATTTTTGAGATTTATTTTTTTAGATAAAGACCTTGTGCTGTGGAGGTAAATGAGGGAGCAGAGAGTGTTTAGTAACTGCCTGGATGTGCTTGTTGCTGAAGGCAAGTATGAAGTAACTGAATTACCTCAGCCTTCAGTAAAGGAAACAAAGATAATCCGGATGATCTTGTAGCTGCTGAAGGCTGGCAGTCCGTAGGCACAAGGCTTGTGCTCATTTAGAAACAGTAGCAAGGAAGGAAATCGAAAGAGCATGTTGCCAGGAAGTCATATAAACAATTACAACTCATGACCAGATTTGTACACTGTGCTATGGATGGGTCAGAGAATGAGATAAATTCTGCCTTATGCTATGTTAAGGCCATTAACAGGTAGTTTCCAACACCATTTGGGAAAGCAGAGAACAATATGTAGAGCAACTCATGCATAGTTGTGATGCTCATGAGACTCTATCTACAGGATAATCATAAAGCAGCACTAGCTAAACATTAATATTTAACCTTGTGTTAGTATGGTGTCAGTCAGAACTGACACATAACTTGTACTTTTAAAAACAACCAGAATGTCACCTGGTCATGCAGTAAATAAATATTGAGTTTTAGGGCTCCATTGAGTTTTAGGGCTCCACTTGAATCCATTTAAATCTGCTCTCAAGGTTTGGGGAGAAGCAGCACTCAATGTCTCAATGCAGTGGTAATGCTGCTGTTTTACTTGCAAATCCCAATGGTTTCTGAGAAAATCTGAAGTAGAAATGGCTAAAAAGTGCAGCTGCAAACTACAACTGGAATTTATGGTTTGAGGCATGCTCTTATGGTCAGTGATTTTAAATGGTGATTACGCTTGGCAATTGGAGTTGTGTTCATTGCCTGCCTGCTCTTCACTTTGGTCACTGTGAGTCTGTTAGGACAGGACAAATTATTGCGGTGGCTTTCCTGCCACAGCTAGGAATGCTTTAATTCCTCAGCCCTGAGTGCTACAAAATCTGTTTTACTGCTGCCTTCTGGCACATGGCGGGCTGATCATAGGTGGAAGTGGGCCACAGGATTCCTATGGGCCATTCATTTGAGGTAGCAAAAAGGATCATTTTCCTGTAATTTGCCTGATGGTTTTGCTTCTACATATATGTTCACTGTGGAGCTGGAGATGGAAATGAATTTGCCCTGCAGGGATCTCACAGGTTTCCACCTTTACCTGAAACCTGGGGAGCTCTCCTGCTGGGGCTGTCAGGGCTTGTGTCACTCAATCATTTCTCTGCTACTACCAGCATCTCAGGAATTAATTGTTTAGTGCTCTGTGTGTGAAACAGATGCTTCCTCACAACAGCAACACATTAGGTTGGCTAAATTCTCCAGGCTTTGTAAAGAGAGTCAGAGGGAAAACAAAAGGGAGTTGAATTTCTTTCCCTGGGACTTTGTGAGGATAGGACTAGAATAGAAAAGTGCAACTGAAAGGAGAAAAAAACCAAAACAACACCTTTGTCCAAAGGCAGACAAAGCACTTATGCTGAACACTCAGATTTCTTCAGGGATGCTTTTCTATCACCTGGACCCCATCCATGAAGCCTCTGATCATCTGTGGTCTCTGTGCATGGTGATGGTAGTGCTATGCATTATGGGAGCTGTTCCCCACTCTGGTGTGCTAGCCGAGCCAGGTGATTTTGGTAATTCATGTTAAAGGAGCACTTCACACCTCAGCTAGGCCTCCTGACACCTTGGAGGGTCTTCCTTGTTTTGCTCATAAAATGGCATGCCCAGTGTAGTAGAAATGCCACTTACTAATGAGCACAAGTTGTGCAATGCAGCTGGCAATTAGCAGAGGAGAGCAATTAGACATTAATATGGCCATGAATTTGTCTGAAGTTGCCTTTGATAACTCTGTAGATCTCTTTTATTGCATGATGAACAAGTGTAGTTGAATTTTTAGAGGAACTAAAAAGCTTGAACTAGGATGTGGGTTGTACTGAACACACAGAAATAAGATATAGTTCTAAGCCTTAGAAATAACAGCCTCCAACAGTAGAGGCAGCATTCCCTCTTAAAAGCCTTTTAATGAAGTTAAATTATTAATTAATATTTCGATTTAACAAATGAGCAGTCAATGTCAGTGTCATATTCTGTACCACCTCCCTGCCCTTCCCCTCGTTTTTTTGTTTTTTTTTTTTTCATCTTAATGGAAAGTTTTGTTTTATTTTGTGCTGCAGAAATGAACAACTGATAGTGACTGCTGGTTCTCATCTCCTTTTCTTTTGGCCCTTTTCTCTTCATCCAAAGAGCAACAAAGCTGGTGAAGGGTCTAAAGCACAAGTCTTGTGAGGAATGGCTAATGGAACTGGGGTTGTTTAGTTTGGAGATAAGGAAGCTCCTGAGAGACATTCTTGCTCTCTACAACTACCTGCAAGGAGGATTTAATAAGGTGGGGGTTGGTTCTTCTCCGATGTAACAAGTGTTAGGAGAAGAAAAAACATCATCAGGTTGTGCCATGGGATGCTTAGGTTGGACATTATGAAAAATTTCTTCAGTGAAAGGATTGTCAAACCCTGGAACAAGCTGCCCAGGGAAATGGAGTCACCATCCCTTGGGAAGGTATTTAGAAGATGTGTAGACATGGTTAAGTGGTTGACTTGTTTATATTAAATGCCTTTTCCAATGTAACTGATTCAATGGCACTATGATTTCCTTTGCTGCCTTTAACACTTTATTGTCTCTCATTTTTTAAACCTGTTGATTTTGTTTGCTTTTTTTTTGGTTGTTGTTATAATTTCTGTTAAAAGACAAAGCAGAGATAGTTCTTTAAGCTGTGATATGCATGGAAGCAGTATCAACTAAATTTTTTAGTAACTCACTTTTGGAAGTAAGAGTAAGGCTGAATCCTTGATGTACTGATTAGACAAGATGGGCAAAACTGGAAAGAAGAAATACATGCACAGGACTGGAAAGAGTAATAGGGAAGGGATGAATCTCAGGAAAATTTATGAAGTATTTTTTAAGGTTTGCCTAAATAAAATAGGCTGAGTTCCAGTGAGCCCTGATGTGTTAACATGCTTTTTATTTTTAATTCTCTAGGGAAAAAAATCAACAAAATACAAAAAGCCGTAAGTATTATGTTGAACTTACAGTACTAAGTAATGCTTAAGACTGAACTTCATGTGAACTTTATATGTTATTTGTGGAAGCTGGAAGCTGAAGGCAACAGACAGTATGAATAGGTCAGTACAGAATGAAATGGGTCACTGCTATGTGTTTTATTTGGTTAGAAATGTCTACCAGGTGTTTGTGTACTGAGACAGCTTTTAGACTGCCTTTGTAGGTAACAGCAGAGGAGCACCTAGAACCAGTTCCATAATACAACTTGCCAAGTGTCTCATCTAGACCAAAACTGACAAGCTGAAATGTGTCTTGTCCCTAGTTTTATAGAGGTGTATGTTCTTAAATACAGCTGGAAACTTGACTGCAACCATCTGAGGCCAAAGCAATTTTATATTCCCCGTGGTTTGTAAGAATGTATTTATAATCACAATAGATAAACAGAAGAAATATTGATGTTTACCTTGATTTGACAAGTGTATGAGCTTATTTGAGCTATTACACCTGCTATGTTCTGATGAAGTTTGCACATGACAGTTATTTCCCTTTCAGCTTCTGCTGACTGTGTTAGATATTAAACCAAAACACTTGGGATAGAGCTTTCCATAAAATGACACAGTAAAACTGCAACAGACTCTAATTTGAACAAGAGACAGATTTTCTTCTCACTCTTATCCAAGAAAACCTTTACACCAATTAACTGGAGTGCAGGTGGAAGGATCCTCTGCGTGGTAGAAGTGAGCATCCACTAGTGTCATGAGTAAATAAACTGTCTGAATATCACACTTGTACTTGACAGTCATTCTATTTGACTCTTGTATGACAGGTACATATCAACAGAGGAAGTCTTCCCTCTCCTCATTCCACTGAACAAGGGTTTATGGTCCTACTAACAAAAAGGAAAATGGCAGGAAGTCACTCAGAAGTTGCAGCAATGGCAAGACATTGAAGTGAGTGGTCAGCATCACCTCTTGAGGTGAAAGAGGCCACACAACAGTTTTTCTTAAAGTTCTTTAAGCAGATGAAGATCTGTGGTATCTTCTAGTTTGTTAAATGGTGGATGTTAGATGTCCTTGTGCTCAAGAATGGGCTTTGAAAGATCAGAAGCTTCATAGCTCTTACTCCGCAATTAATTTCCATCGGATTAGACTTCAGAGTGGGACATTTGTGCTAAGTATTTTTATGGAGGCTTTAGCTGCCATTATAAAATTCTGCCAAAACCTTCCGTATGACTAATGTTATAAACTCCCGCTAGGTGCTTAAAGCTTCAGTTCCTGGCAATGCAACTGGGATATTGAGCAGTTGAGAAGGTGCAGACCTGTTCAGAAGTGTTTGTCTTGCTGTGTTTTTGTAGGCAACATTATCTCCCTGATCAGAACAGATTTGTTCACAATGGAGGCCATGTAGTTGTCCTTATTAATTCTGAGCTCTTTAGATGATGAGTAACTCATCTGATACTCTCAGTAGGATAATGTCTTCACAAGTAGACCTCTGTTCAGTCCACTGCTAATTCTTGGGCGCCCCACAATTCTGTGGGATTCACAGTTGGAAGTTAACACACAAACATATTTGCAATACCTGAGGAACGTTAGGTGCCTTTAAGTAGCAACTATAAAAGCAAATATGGTGCTTAATAAAAAAACATTGAAGAGACAGTGATATCTGGGTATGGAAGACTCTCTGAGCTGGAAATGGAATCCCCTCCAGGTACTATTGCTGCCTGGACCCTGGGTCCATGGCCGTGAAGTCTCCTAGCCAAAGAAGTCTTCTGTGTACCAAACAGGGCAAAGCAAAAGCATTCCTGCATTTCTGTCTAAGAAATCCAAGGCTAGAATGTTTTGGCATCTTATTGTGGTTCAACTTTTCTCAGTTCTTCCTTGAAGAAAATAACATCTGCTCTTTCAGACTGAATAGCTTTTGGATGCCATGAAAATCTCCTAGTGTGACCATCAGAGTGGGATTCTTTCTTTTTATAGGCTGATTTTAAATTGTGGGCACAAAGTTATCATCAAAGCTGTTGCTGCCAGAGGGTTATTTTGAGACAGACTTTCGTAGTAAAGCTCAATAATGAGAACTTTTGCAAAAAGCTAGAAGTATTCCCATCAACTTAAAGTGTTTCCTGAGACTGTATTGATGACTTAACCACCTGTGCGTATCTGAAGTTACACATTTAGAGCAGGGTAACCTTATTAACCTATCTTTCATATTAAGAAAAAGAGGTACTAGATTGTCCTGGGAAGATAATCTTAAGAGATCAAGAACACCTTCCAAAGTGCCTTCTTATGACTGAAATAATGAGAAATATCAGAGGCTACCTTCTAGAAGATTCTATCATCAGCTACAAATCCCAGACAAAAACAAAATCATTAGTCCTTCAGTTGAGCAGTGAGGACAGCATCTAATTCATGATGAAAGGAGTTCAGTGTTCAAATAAAAGCACTTTTCAGGGAAAATGAGTTTTTCCTGTTATAGTTTGAGTTAGATGAGAACTTCTGTGCAGTGATTTTACTTTTTAGTTCAGTCTTTTCTAAGTGATGGCAATTCCTGAAGTTAACTGTGGTTTTTTTCAGACAGTGGCTGGTTGTAGTGGTGATAACACTTGGTGTTTGTAGTTACTACAAAGCATGGGTATGCAGAAAAGCTCTTACTCGTACTTGCTCCTGTAGAGACCAAGGTCACTGCTAAATCTGGTGCGCCATATTGAGGGTGCACTGAGTAACAGGCTGCACCTGCTGGGAGGACTGGACAGGCCAGGTGACCCTAAGGTGGCCAACGAAATAATCCATTCACATAGGTGAAATTTGATTTAAAGCTGAGGGATCACAAGGGTCAAGCCTCTTCTACACTGGTGGTGTCCAAGGAGGACTCTCCCGACTTTGATCCTTATCCATGAGTTCCAGAATCCAGCTCCTGAATCCTGTTCTTTTCTGCTGCCAAGTCCAGTCTCAGACTTCCCCAGTGCCTGACACAGCATCAGCCGTTCCAGCGATGCAATTGCCATAAGTGAGGTGAGTTTGATATTGCTTGGTATATCTTTGTAAGTATTTAATTTTATTTATTTTCATTACAGTGGTTTTAGTTTTCTGATCTAATTAATAAGTGTCTTTCTCTTTGGGAAGGGAGACGGGTTAATAGCACCCATCATTTGTCTAGTGGTTGGCCCAGCCTTATCTGTCAACATCCCTGAAAGCTGTGAGCTCCCTGAATTAGGCAGGCATTTCTGCTGGAGTCAATAGTTACCAGGTTTGTGACAGTGAACAGGATTTACTTTGCTGTCCTTAACTCTGTGTTCACTGACTTAAGAGTATAAAATATGAGCAGTTGCCTCTTCATGTAGGAGGTGGGAAATAAATGCTGTCAAAGCATGGATGGCCCTATTTTTGTCTGGGAGTAGTTCTCACTAGCACGTGCCTCAGAGGGCATTTGAAACATTGCAACTGATGGGTAAGATCACTGTGATGTCATTGACAGCTTCTAAGATGGCTTTATAACTTCTCATTATGCAGAGGTGAAGAAGGAAATTAATCAGAAGGGGAATTACTTGTAGCCATTCTAGAGCAACACTTCTGAGAAATGAACCTTCCTTGACTAAAAACTCAGAGGCCTTTCAGGTCTAAGAAACGTTCTGCTTGCCAATGCAAGTATGAGTGCATTGTTAGAGAGGGCTGGTGTTTCTCCGAGGGATAAATATGAAAGGTAAATGACTGGAATCCAGATGGATGGACCTGATGAGTTGCAGATATACTCAAAGATGCCTTTTTCTGTTGTATACCTCTGTTGGAGTAAAGGAAAGGGCCTGCATTTAGAATGGATGTAAGGAAAAGGAAACTGGAAGTCCCACAAGAAACCATATAGTTCGCAGTTGGGGAGTTTTTTGGCAATGTGATAAGTTTTAAACTCCATTGTAGCTCTTTGTTTGCGTTTAGGTAAGTAGATGGTACAATGTAGCTTAATGGATACTTTGGTTTGATTTTTCTACCTTTTTTTTTTGTAATGTGCTTTTACTGGTTTGTTTCCATTGTGTGTTGTTTTTTGACCCCTGCAATAAGGAAGTATTTCTGTGCAGAACAAACAGCAGGCTTATTTTACAGGAAGTGATGTGTCAGATTCATAGTAGATTATTCATAATGGGGAAGAGAATAAAACATGAATCCATGTTAAATCCTTAAAGCTCAGGGCACCCTCCTTAATCTATAGGTTCTCTTCTTAGTCACCCTGAATGAAGTGAAGGTGTCATACCTACCTAAATGGAATCTATGCACTGATATAATCATTGTATTTTTAGAGTTATAAATATCCAGGTGACCTAAGTAAGGCAATAACTAATACTGGCTGCTTGGTTAACTATTTTAGCTATTTATTTTGTTTGGGGTTTTTTGATCTCTTGCCCAGAAATTGTACATTATTCTCAGAAGATTTGCATTTCAGGAGTCTACCACTGCTTAAATGTAATAAAAAAAGTTGGACATTTTTCCTGCCACAGTATCCCAGTAGCTAGAGATCTGCTGAAACAGTGTACTGGGCTGTGAACTGTTCTAACAAGCAAAGACTAAAACTTTATTAAACTAATTAACAGTCTTACTAGTAGAAACATTTAATATGCCATGATATTCCTTAATTGCTTTGCAAAGACCCAACTTCTGATTTCAAGAATCTGACCATTTGATCATTGAACCATGGTCAACACTATTAATTTTTATGGCATTTCTTTTGCTGTACAATAAATTTGTTCAATGCAACATGGATATTTTCATTCTTACTTGAAAGAATGAATGCAAATGCAACTAGGGGCAGAATATTATCAGGGGAATCCTTTAGATTACCCTTTCTTAGAAACATGTCAAAGCAAGGCAGAGGTGCTGAAATTAAAAGTTGGTGTTCCCTATGCCTATAGTCAGATTTATCTCTTTTGAATTCAATATGAATATGAAGCACAAAGAAATGTTGGTGATTGCAGTTTGTTTTTCCTAGTTAAATTCAAATATGCTCTGAATACATAATACTGTTAAAAATTTCTAAGAAAAGGCATTATCTGTATACCTATAACCAGTTTTAAGGGGAACAAGTTTAGATACACCTGGAAAATGTGAGGGCACTGTGGAAAAGAAATCTTCCAGTGAGGACAGAACTAGAGTACAATAGGACAGAATGTTGTTGCTTATTCTTACAAGAAGCAGTTTTAGCAGCCAGTTGCTATTAAGATCATACAAGCAAGTGCTGCACGTGTTAAACAGAACAAGAAACCTATTTTCTGAGGAAATAATTCCAACTAAAAGCAAATTCAGGAATGCCTGCAAAAACCACTATTGCTTATTTATTTTAGCTAGCTGGTTTCAAAAGTTTAGTAAGTTAGAGAAGTAAGGGATATCAACTGATTACTACTGGGACTTTCTGGACTGGTGAATTTCCCTCAGCTAATGTGACATCTGTAAGGCACGCCGAACGCTGTTTTCATTGTGTTAGTGCTGGTGGTGAGGCAGGGGCAATATCTCTTGAGACAAATGTTATGTAGATGTCTACTCATTTGTTCTTAGTAAAAATAAGTTTGAAGTTTGGAAGGAAAGTTATTAGGGGATTTAAACCTTCCCCCTGAAAAACCAAGTTTTCTCAGTTTCCCGGCAGAAATGGCATCTGTAGGTACACAAATATTGAGGTTAGAAGCTCAATGCTTTTGCTGTGAAATCGATTGACAAATGCATAGACTCTCACTCTCTTCTCTTATCTCCCAGCACTGATTGAAACATTGCTGATTGTAATCGCAGCATTCCTTGAATTCCTGTTGAATTTATTGCTAGCCACAGACAACCAAATAGCCTGATCCCTCCCATATCTTCTGCTCTGTAAGAACTCTTATTGCTTGGACTTGGCAGTGATCATCTGTGCAACCGTCACTTCCAGTTGAAAGGTGCAGGCTACAAACCCCTTAAGTAAATGATGTGAGGTTCAGAAGGTAATAACATCATCTAGTAGGGCAGACTCCTGTCTAGTAACTTCAGTCTCTGTGTTTCGGCTCACCGTCTAGCAGGTGATGGGTTATTTCTGAAACACATAATTTCAGTGGTAGGGTTTGTACTGTGGATCCACAAGCCATTGCACTGGCTCCAAGGGGCAGATGGTATGGAGCTGTCACTGCACTGCACAGGCTGACTTGCATGTCCACTGCCATACCCTTGTATCTGAGGAATGAGGTATTTGTGTGTGGGACTAATAGTTTTCCTCAAAGCTTATCTGCTATGACCTACAGCTCACAAAATTTGCTCCTCTCTGTGCAGGGGGTAGCATGCAGCCCTCGTTCCCTGGCTTTTTTCTTCCTCTTCTCCCCATCTTGTTCCAACCTTCTTCCCAGCATGATCCAGCATGGTCCGATATCCTCAATACAGGCATATGGGGTAAGACACTTCACAATGTGATTTTGGGAGAACAAGGAGCTGTTTAAATGTGAACTCTCTTCCCCCATGATCCCATGTCAGGGTGCACATGTCATATAGTGGCACACACTTTATCTTAGGCTAGAGCTGATGGGAAAAGAAAACGTATGCAATGGATTTCCCATGGGAGTCTAGTGGCAAAAACGTTGGCCTAATGCCTGAGTCCCATACTTGCTTTTGGTTATGGAATAACCTTTGGCAAATCATCTCTTTGTACCTCAGCTTTCCTCTCATAACATTATACTGCTGTGTTGACAATCATTTGAATATCAATTGATGACAGTCTGTAGCTGGTACCATGTTGCATTCCAGAGGTATCACAAGCACCTGCATGAGTGATGTGCCAGCTATTAACTGCCTTTGTTTTTCTGTCCTTTCTAACTTAGAGAAGATTCCTTATTAAAAGTAGTCTGTCTTCACCGATGTTACATCTGGGACAGCAGCCAGTAAGTTGTCCTGGTTGTGGGAGAAATATGAAACCTCAAACTTCTGGAAAACTTTTTCTGGGTTTTACTGAGGCAAACTTGTTATCCACTAGCCTCCTCTGCAGCCTCAGCGCCTTCAGAATTGTAGAAAAGATTTCAACAGAGCTCTGTAACTTATCTCCGGGCAATATCCTACAAGATTCTCTTAGGCAGTGCAGAGCAAACAGACTGCAAAACAGTTCTGGGGAAATGGTGGAGCTGGGTTCAAGCTAAGTAGCAAGAGGTCATATTAGCTTAGACGACCTTGGTAGTTCCAAAAGATAAACAGAATTTCTTCTCAGCCACAAGAAAGGACACGGTCCCTATTTAAGGCCCAGTGTATTTATCTTAGTTAAAGTGGATTAATGAGTGGTTAGACTGGCTCTCATTTTTCTTGCATACTTGTAAATACTGATTAGAAATTTAATTTGGTTGACTTTGTGTATGAAAGTGCAGAAAGATTTGAAAAGAGAAATTCATGTCATGTGTTTTCCTGAGATACAGTTCTTGTGCATGCAGAGCAATCTTTCTGTTCTCCTTCCTTCTCCTCTGTGTCCTGGGAAGTATGCAGGATCAAACGCAGGTTTGTCCAAGGCTGTTAAAACAAATACAGCTCTTCTAGACAACTCTTTGCACTATTAGAGAGAGATGGATGAGGTGCTTAACACACAAGTGGTTTAGTTTCAGAGGATTTGAGAAATCTCTAACTGTGTTCAGGCATAAGACTTTCCAATTTACTGGATTTACCTATTTCAAATAAATAATTTATCAATAAAGGACTGGAACATGATCAGAACAATCCTTGAAACAGTGCAAAGTTCTCTGCCGTGGATTCCTTAATAGGCTGTATATTTTCTGGTTTGTTTTTTTTTCCCATGTAAAACTGTATCAATAATGTAAAACATTCATAGCAGGCAGTGTACAATATAAAGATAGCTGTGAAATAATATCTTACAAAGATGTGATACATAGCTCTGTTTTTCTTGTTTCCATTACATTCAGGAGAAAACTACTTAGATTCAGTTAACAGGGTTTTCTTTTGTATACAACTCACATTTGTACAAAACAAAGGTCACAGAGACCAGACATTTCTGTAATATGAAAAACGGAATGTCTCAAAATGCTTATTGATACTGACAGATTGTTTCATTGCACTTCAGTTAAGATTCCCAGGATTTCTTACACAGTTCAGTGTTTAGTGCCCAGATTTGTTCCAGAAAACTACTATTTTTTTTTTCAAAGAACTTGCTTTTTTCCCTTTTGTTGGCATTTCATATCCTTGGATTACAACTGAGGGAGCTGCTGTTGTGTATCAAGGCTCCTGAGACCAGGTTTGGCAGCAGTTGTAAAAGCTTGCGTTGCACCAGTACACGAAGATTCAAGTCTCTAGAGGCTTGAGGCTTGCATGACAACTGAGCACAAAGCTGTTTCTGTAAATCTCACTTCTCTTATAGGATAATTTAGGTACCTAGAAAAGCTCCCTGCAGAGTAACACCACCTGAGTGTGTAAAATGGTCCAGTAACCTATTGTTAAACTCTGTCTAACCCTAATCCCTAAACCTAACTCTTAACCCTACCTGCACCCATAATCCTCACCCTAAGTCCTAAACCTAACTCCTTAACCCTACCCTAACCCCTTAGGTTACTCCTAACCCTAAACTTTGACCCTACCTAACCCTCGTTATTTCAGCTGTAGACTGAAATTCTGTAACTGACAGTGAACATCCTGCATATTTTTTTCTAGTTGTTTTTTGGCATTTGGTTATTTCATAGTTTAATAATGTTTAGAATTATTTTGGAATTGGATCCACTTTTCACCTGTTATTCTAAAGCAAGGCATAACCTGCTGCTGAGGTGTTGTTTGAAGGGGGAATAAAACTGTTTTGCTTACATGGACTGCAAGAGTGAGACTCCATCTCTTTCCACTCCTGTTCTTTCCCCTCAGTTTTGTTCTTGCTTTTGCCAGTCCACTCATTCTGATGTGATTCTGTTTCACCTATTCTTCTTCCATACCTACTGCCTAAAGAAGGTGGTAACTGGTGGCCCTCTCTTTTTCACATCTGCACAGCCTTTCTTTTTCTGCCCCTTGCTCATAACCCCTAGGATGTTTTCAAAACCTTGTTCGGAGTTTAACCTGCATTCTACAGTTAATGTGCAGGGTTGCAGACTGAGTTCAGACAGATTTTTATTTGTATTTATTGTCTAGCAATGGCATGTATGTGCTGACATTATGTGCTGTGACACTGGATTCATGAAGATACATTAATTGAAAGTAAATTAGCCACCTGTCAACAAGTGATTGTTATTCTTTTTAACCAGGTAGAAAACAATTCCCAAACCTGTAAAAGCACCCTTCTGTATCCTGTTAATCTTGGCATTTTCAATATGCCTTCAGTTAAATGCTCTAAACCAATTTATTAATCTGGAATCTGCCTGTACCTTGAAATATGTTTCTGCAGTTATATATCCTTCTGTAAATTTTATTTCTGAGGACAGAAGATGGTAATATGAACAAAATCAGCAGGAACATGCTAGCATAAGCTTCTTGCTGCTTAGTACATCATGCTACACTTCAAGCTGGAGTCATTCAAAATATTGAAAAGGAAGAATAATGATTTAATATTCTAATTCAGAGAAAGCAATGGCTCATTCAGAGCAAGCTGATCTAATTCAGAATAATACAGGTTATGTGAAATTAATCATCCCTAAATATATCACGGTGCAATAAGATCTTATCAGAGTCACCAGTCACAACAGTATTAAGGAACACTTCGAAGATAACGAGGGTACAGTGAAGGAGCTTGATTATTATTCATATGAGCCTCACATTGCTTGCGCCTGGCCATATTATAGGGCCTGTGGTTTATCCCTACCTGAGCCCAATGTGGATTGTTTGAAGTGGTGTACAGGGATTTAATGAACTGGCATTTTCTCTCATTTCTGCAATATTGTGATTTCTAACATTAAGTTAGAAAGCTGCTGCCAATCTAAACAAACATTTAGGGGATAGAACATGTTTTGATGTAATAGAACCTTCTGGAGTTGAGAGTGACAGATCCAGCTGATAAATCGTGGCAAAGCAGCAAACACCCAGATCAGAAAGGGTAGAATGAGCCATTTCCTGAGATGTTTAAAGTGGTGGTATACACTGTCTTTCACTGAGACTAGTACTTGTAAAGTCATCAGATGCTTTTTGAAAAGCTAGTCCATGGCTTTCATAGAAGTGTGATTATTTTAATTATATTCTCAGAGAAAGTGTAGATTAATCACAGTAGGAAGACTGTTACATGAAAAAAGTCTGAGAGTTGGAGTCTAATTTTATCCAAAAGCACAAGAAATATTTTATCTCCAAGTAGGCAGCCTTTATCTCACTCTGGGGCCAAGAAATACTACCAGATGTTGTTAACACTTTTATGTTGGTCTTTCCTAGTAATTTCTGTTGCAGTCTTATGTTTCCAAGGTTTCTTAATTCTATCCATCATTTTTTTTCCCCCAAGTAATTTTCTCAGCAACAGTGTCTTGCATTTGGAGTGCTTCTTTTTTCCTTTGCAAATCCTTTGTAACTTGTAAAAATATTTTTAAAGGCTTCTAAATACTACTCTTATGTGGAAAAATTAATCCAAGAGAAATGAAGGTGTCACTTCCTGTTTAACTGTTGGTATTTAATCCAACAGAAGTTATGATTGTTAAGCGTTTTTGCAAGATGAGGATAAAAATGGAGTAATTCAATTGCTTGGCTCCAAATTATGAAACACTGTCATCCATTATCATCCACTGAGTCCCCTGTATCCAGAATAGGATACTCACTTCCCTCTCTCGAAATCACTGAATGATGGGGAGCAGAGCCTTGTTCCACTCTCTTCCAGATGAAATAATGAAAATATTATGTTTGCAGTTGGCTATTGTCTAACAATTGCCTCAGAGATGGGCAGATTCATTTAAAGGGCTACTTACAGATGGAGATTTCCAGCATAAGGTAATTTCTCTAGGCTGAGCTCTATAAGCTGTGTTTAGTCCTGCTTCCATCAGCTCTGGCTGTTTAACAGGAGCGGGGTCAAGTGCTGCAGGAGAGAAAATACAAGTGTTAGTATCTTTTCCTTGTCCATTGCTGGTGGAAGGCTTTCTGCTGCAGAGGAGGACTGATGTATTACATGGAAGAAAAGGTTGGGTTTATATCTTTAAGTCAGCACTCTCACTGGAGCTGACAGAGGACAGGTCTCCAGTTTTCACTTTCCTCTTCTGAAACACCTAGAACCTGGAGTTCACAGTTGCTGCAGTAGCAAGAGATATAATCAAAGTGTAGTGTGTAATGCAGGCTGGACCATGAGCTTTGTTTTTTTTCAAATTATGCCCCTTTGATACCCTGAGGTGGTCAAACAAGACAGAAAATTGCTTTCCATTTTTCAGTTTCAGGCAGTGGCACTTGGCCACAAGTATCTGGAGCAACCCAAGTAAAGTTTCCCCTCTGGCTGGTGTACATGTACTTTATGGGACTCAGAGCTGTGGAAGACTTTTGATGGATTTGACTTTCTTGTGTAGATTGAACAGCAGGGAGGCAGGACTGGTATGAAAATGCAATCATTTGAACTTGAAATGAGGTGGCTAATACCTCTTTTTAATGCAGTCGGAGTTAATTTGGGGCAGCCTGCATTCCTATGGGTCTAATAGACTTTCATTAGTTGTGAGTTTAATCTTGGCTAGATCACAAGCTGACTTGTTTTCCACTGTTTGCTGACTGGAAGTTTTTACCCCTAGAACACCAGATCGAGACACAAGCCGAATGCTGTTTGATACCAGGGTCAGTACCAACACTACAACTGTGTTTGGTAACAGCAAGGAGAACAAGAAAAGGTGATGATTAAGTATCAGCCTTCTTGATGTTTCACTTAACTGATTGCAGTCATTGCTTTTAAAACTAAGGTCAGCACTGGTAAGGTTGCCAGACCATGATTGATATTGATGCTTATATTAGTATTGAATCTTCTCTGCATAGCAATTGCCTGTATGATCAATGGGTCATCAGCCCACACTAATTTCTCTGTTAATGGGGGTTTAGAACTCATTATTTTGGGACTGAGTTTGTTTCTTAAAGACAGAGTCAGACAGTGGATCATCAGCCTTATATGGTGCTTGGAATTCACAAAGCACTTGGGAACTCCAGATTCTATGCTATGGCAGCTGCCTGTTAAGGAAAAATAGTGTATGTGCTTGACCAGTGACGAATCACTGGGAGGCTGTGGAAGTTGTGTTTGGGACTCTGACTTCAAGCATGGCTTAGAGTTTTTATGAACTCGTTCTCCTTCATGCCTTTTATCAAACTGTGTTTATTATTTTTTTAAAATAGTTTTAAATATTTATCTAGTGATATCTGATACAAATGTAAATTACAAGAAAATGGGCCTAGTGTTCAATAAGCTTTTCAAAACACAATTGGTGAATAAGGAAGATTTCACTTGGCAAGAAAATAGGATTCTAGCACCTTCCTTAAAGAATTTCAACGAGCTCTTTCACTTTTTAAAAGTACATTTTCCAATATAATTTGCTCTCTCAGAAATAATTTAGGGTCATTTATATAATGGAACACTTGACATACAGAACTGCAGCATTAGATTTAGGGGATATTTGATACTTGAAAAGAAGGGAGTGACATTTTTTCAGATAGTCATTATAGGTCAAACAGCTTAAATATCTATTTGACGACATCAAATTAATGATTATAAACAGAAACATTTAAAATCATTGAAAGCATTACAGTATTGAAATGATCATATCTAAGTATTTTAATACTTTTTTTTAACCTTTATTTGCATTACAGAAGAGAGGAGGAAAGGGAGTAGAAGAAAACATACACATCTAAATTTCCTTGCTTAAATTCTCAATTTTTAAAATTCTCTTAAATTCCTCACTAAACATTTCTGGATGAAAAATGGTAGGACAAATCAAAATGTCTAGAAGAATACGTTCTAGTCCATCATAGCCTTTGTTAGAAAAGTCTTTATTTGCAGTAGGATGAAAACCCAGGAAGGAGCCTGAGGGAAGGTTGTCAGAGAGTGGGGCAAAAAGTAAATGGAGCTAAGTGTCACATGTATCAGGACAAATGTGCTTTTTTTGAAAGAAGATTGTCAGAAAGTGTCATAAAAAGTAAATGGAGGTGTCCGTCACATGGATCAGGACCTATTATAGATGTGCTTTTTGATGGAAGGGATCAATTTCTCAAGGTGATTTAAGGGGCTGGGATACAGTGCAAAGAAAAGAAACTCTAAATCAGATAATGTCCAAACAGCCCTAGCAACAAAGTCTTGGTTTGGGTGAATAAGAACCTGCACTGAAGTGCTTTGCTACTTTTTCCAAAAGACATAAAGGTAATTTCCATGTTAATTCTTTAAGGTGCATAGTTGTTACAGTTGCACAGTTCCATGTGAATCACTGGTGTTTCTGTATCCTTCAGCAATGTGTACCGAGGAACTGGGGCAGGCATGCAGCAGGTCTCTAAGCACCCTGCATTCTTGAGACATGAGCTGTGCAGCCACAGCACTGTGACAGATGCTGATGGATGAAGAGACTCATTCATGTAGTAGTTCTCGTTTAATTGACATCTCACATGTGACTAGTAAGCTGTGCGGGTCTGCACATGGGACCGTACCTGCATATGGAATAGCAGAATCACTGAATGGTTTGGGTTGGAAGGGACCTCCAAAGNGAATGGTGGTAGTGAGGTATTCTATTATTTTGAAAGATTACTCTAAAATCTGTGGTAGGTAGGTGATTAAAGGTGAGTACATATCCAAAGTATCTAGCAAAGGATTCTAGGCTAATAAAGCTTATTAGTCCTTAGTTGCTGTTTAAAAGCTGGTAAAATGGATGTGGTGACATGTGCCCTTGTGGCCAAGAAGGCCAATGGGGTGTATTAGGAGGGGTGTGGTTAGTAGGTTGAGAGAGGTTCTCTTCCCCCTCAGTGAGATCCCACCTGCAATACTGCGTCCAGTTCTGGGTCCCTCAGTTTAAGAAGGACCTCAGGGAACTGCTTGAAGTAGACCAGCGCAGAGCCACAAAGATGATGGAGAGGAGCATCTCCCATATGAGGAAAGGCTAAGGGAGCTGGGTCTCTTCAGTGTGGAGAACAGGAGGCTGAGGGGTCACCTCATTTGTATTTATAAAGATATGAAGGGCAAGTGCCAGGAGGACAGACCCAGGCTTTTCTCAGTGATGTCCAATGATAGGANAAGCCCTAACCTTAAATATCTCCATGGATGGGGCTTCAGCTACCTCCCTGTGCCACCTGTTCCAGTGTTACACTATCCTTCATGGTAAAGAACTTCCTCCTAATGTCCAACGAAAATCTACTCTTCTCTAATGTCAAACTATTGCTTTTTGTCCTGTCACTACAGGCCTTTTAAAGTAGTGCCTCTGCAGCCTTCTTGTAGGCTCTCTTCTGGTACTGGAAGGCTGCTATTAGGTTTCTCTGGAGCCTTCTTTGAAAAGGGCCAGGTCCCTTACAGCCTCTTCATCGTTTTTGTGGCCCTCCTCCGTACTTGCTCTNGCATCTCCCATATGAGGAAAGGCTAAGGGAGCTGGGTCTCTTCAGTGTGGAGAACAGGAGGCTGAGGGGTCACCTCATTTGTATTTATAAAGATATGAAGGGCAAGTGCCAGGAGGACAGACCCAGGCTTTTCTCAGTGATGTCCAATGATAGGACAGGAGCCAACGGGCACAAGGTTGAGCAGAGGAGGTTCTACATGAACATAAGGAAAAACTTTCTGTTACGGTGACAGAGCACTGGAACAGGCTGCCCATAGAGATTGTGGAGTCCTTTTCTCTGGAGACATTTAAAACCCATCTGGATGCATTCCTGTGTGACCTACTCTAGGTGATTGTGCTCTGGCAGGGAGGTGGGGCTCGATGTCTTTCGAGGTCCCTTCCAACCCATGAATTTTTCAGTCTGCAGAAAAGTCACTGTCCCTTTTGAATGAGAAGGAAGTGTCTTACTGATGAATCATGTAAGCAAAAATAAAATAGCATAAGGTGGCATGAAGAAATGAATGGCTTTGACAGAGTGCAGTCTGACACAACTTGTATTTCAGCACTTTTCACACTTGTCAGTCTGCAGGTTTGTGACCAAAGAATAAGTTATTTCTCTTAAGTCAAAATTTATTATTATCTATAAATCTGTGTGCAGGCTAATAATAGTCTTTATTTTACAGTATGCTACACCTTCTCAAATTTATAACCAAGATTAATGTAAGTATGATAAATGACCTATATTTCATTGACATAAATATCACAACTCCATAGACTGCAATGGAAACAGGAGTGGATTTGGTGGTAGATGACAAAAGGTACAGAAAATAAGCATATTAAGGTGAATTTGGGAAAAAAAAAAAAAAAAGAGGTAGTAATGCAGGAGAATCATAGAATGGTTCACAGTGACCTCTGGAGATCATCTAGTCCAACCCCCATGAGGCAGCAGTGAAGTTGCACAAATCTACAAGGTAAGAAAGTCAATCAAGGAAAAATAAATCAGTTAATTTCAAAAGGATGATTTGTACTTCCCCCATGAACAGCCAAGGCAGCACTGCCTTCTTACACATGCATACTTCTTTTTTGAGTTCTAGAGAAAAAGCCTTTACAAGAAGGTTCATTTTACTGAAGAGATGAAGGACAGTGGGGAGAGTCAGAGCAGTCCCATACTGTGGCCTGCAGGAAGCACTGGGAGTCAGCAAGTGGTTACAGGACACAGGGTAAGGCAGAACGGCAGCTATCTGCTCTAGAAAGTAAGCAACACTTCTCTCTATCATCTGTAGCCCAGGGAAGCAGAGAGGTCATTTCAATAATTTCAGCAGGTTTTAGATGAGGTCAGCTTTTGTAACTCAACCCTTTTTTACTCCAAATATAATTTCATTCAGGTAAGCAGCTGGATAATTCAATTACTAGTGATTTGCTGTATCACTTGTATGATGTCCACACTCTTATTGCCTTAGCCAAGAGGATCAATAAATGCTTGTAGAGAATTAAAGTTTCTGCAAATCTTACATTTATCTTCTCCATGTAGGTAGATATTCAAGACTAATGTTACCTGTAAAACTACGTGCATCATGCAAAAAAACAGCTAAAGCTGCAGCAGATGTAATGGCACACTTCCATAGCCTACAGCTTCAAGATTTGTTTGTATTAATGTAGATTAACTTCAGACATTTTTCATTTTTAATGCTGTTTGACTACTTGTAATGAGCAATCAGTAATAAAATGAGGATAGATGCAAGACAAATGTCCATGTTAAACATAAACCCTGATTATTTGTAGTATTTCAGTGAGAGCTTATTTCCATTTGTTTGTTTGGTTGCTTTTGCAATGAATAACAGAGCACTGCAAACCACGTTGACAAAGACTGGCCTTCCCCATATTTGGCCTATTTATTTATAATAGGAATGAAATTTGATCAAATGCATCTGGTTTGTTAATAGAATTGCTTCTGAATGAGATTTATGCTATCAATACAAAGTGGGGAGGCAAGAAGAGGGAAAAGGAAAGGAGGTATAGGAAAGGGTGTGTGTGCAGGGTAAACCAAGGTGGCTTTAGGCTACGCTTGGTGCAGTTAGTGTATAGTCTGAAGGGAGGTGATGGGAAAACTGACCCTTAAAGAAGCCTGTCTGTGCTACAACACATAAGCTCATTTGGAGCATTATAAGACTGAGACACTGAGCTTTCCTCACCAACGCAGCAGGTCTAAGGTGAAAGCAATTGTTTTCCCCAAGCACTGTAGGAGGATTGGACTAGATGACAAAGTCCCTTCCAACCCATTCTATAGTTCTAGGAATGTCAGGAACCAAGTTGGTCTGAAGAGCATTTGCCTTCCAGAATAAGCCTTAGAAAGCCTGTCAGAGAGGAAGACTGATTACAGTGGTCTCAAATGGAAAATGCAGGGACGGACTGCGTTGAAGAAGGGTGACAGGACCCTTTCACAGTGGGATAAATAATACAGAGAAGTTTTGTTTGTTTTTTTTTAAATCATTTTGCTATATATTAAAAGTGGGTTGTCAGCATTTGGAGGACTGACTTGTGCAGATTGGCGTACCTACGGAACAGTGCAGACACCAGAACTTCACAAATATTTTCTTTCAAAGACAACAAAAAGTCTTTTATTGAGAACATTCATTTTGCTGAGAGTGACTTTGTGGTGAACTCTTCCCTCTCCAACTGTCCTTGGCAAGCCAGCAACGTAATACCTAATAAATAGACAGATTTTGCTAGACTTTTCTTCATTTTGTTTTGTACTTCCCTAGTGCAGATGAAGATGTGCCCAGGGCAAGGAGCACCCTTTCTGCACAAAAATCTAATTTTGCAGCATTCTCTCAGGTAATGATGTTTCTTTATGAAACATCTCTCATTGTGGAGAGGGTAAGTGGTGCTAGGACAGTTTTCTGTTTTGTTGTTGCCTTCTCTAGATCCTTTTCAATAATCTATGTGAGTGATTAAAAAAACAACTTGCTGCTATTACACATGTTATCATGTCACAGAATCACAGAATTAAGCAGGTTGGAAAAGATATTTGAGATCATTGAGTCCAACCTATTGCCTAACCTTTCTAATAAACTCAACCATGGCACCAAGTGCCTCATCCAGTTCTCCTCTTAAACACCTCCAGGGAACTGTGACTCCATCACTTCACCAGGCAGCCCATCCCATGCTAATCACTCCTCTGAAGATCTTCTTTCGAATATCCAGCCTAAACCTGCCCTGGCCCAGTTTGAGACTGTGGTGCAAAAGGTTTACCTGTGCTAGCAAGAAAGCCATAATGGTCAATTTAAAGCAGGTTGGAACACAAATCAATGCTTATTTTCAGCTTGACCTATTAGAACTTAACTCCCCTTATTATCCACGTTTAAACTGTCGTGGCACTTTCTTGATTTCCATTGCACCAGTTAGGTTGCTAAATTGCATTTTTCTGCGTGACCTTACTGAAGCAGATAGGTTGAGTGGGATGGGATTCTGACAAGACTCGTCTGGCAGGAGTCCTTACTGCTGGTGTATGTCTGCCTGCCTGGGAAAGGAAACTTTAGGAGCCTTGTAGTATCTTTCTGAGCTCAAGGGGTGGAAATTTTGAAAATTACTTTTCTGAGCTTTTGCTCATCGTGACAAAGTTCCTTTGCTGCCTCGCTTGGGCTGGGGACGGAGCAGCAGCAGCGTGACCCGCTGTGGGTACTCCGAGTTTCCCCTCACGCAAACCGTGTACCTACCACATAGGAAATTCTCTTTTATTTCCTTCTCAACCTCATCCAAACGTGACGCGAGTTTGTCTCGGTAGTTGCAGCTCCCACTGTGGACATCTTGAACTTCCCTTGGGGAGGCTCTAGACTTACGCAGAGTCAGGGGTGCTGAGGAAACGGCGGGCAGGGCTGTGAGGGACGCCGCGCGCAGCGGGTCACGACTGTCCCGCTCCTGAGCAGCAGGACTGGGGCGGGCCCGCGCTGCGCGCCGACTGGCTGCCGCCGCGGTGCCCGCTGGCCACGACAGGCGGCAGTGGCGAGGGGCAGTGTGGTCGCCTTAAAGAGGTGGTTGTGCTGTCTTGTCGTGTGCCGGCTGCTTTCGGCTGTGGGAGTTCTTTCCTCTGCTTTTAGGTCCGGTATTGGCTGCTTCGCCCCTCGCCCCGGCAGAACGTCGGAGGGGCGGCTGTCAGGCGATGGCGGGGCGCGGGCGGCGTCGCTGAGGCAGAGTGAGGAGGGAGTGGGGAGTTCAGCGCCATGCGGTCCCTGAATATCACCCCGGAGCAGTTCGCGCAGCTCCTGCGGGACAACAACGTGACACGGGAGCAATTCATTGCCCTTTACGGGCTACAGCCGCTGGTGTACATCCCGGAGCTGCCGGCGCGCACCAAGGTGGCCTTCGTCCTCATCTGCGTGCTCATCTTCGTCTTGGCGCTCTTTGGCAACTGCCTGGTGCTCTACGTGGTGACTCGCAGCAAAGCCATGAGGACCGTCACCAACATCTTCATTTGCTCGTTGGCGCTCAGCGACCTCCTCATCGCTTTCTTCTGCGTCCCCTTCACCATGTTGCAGAACATCTCCTCCAACTGGCTCGGCGGTGGGTGCCAGGGCCGGCGCGGGCATTCCCGGGCCGTTAACGGGTTCGGCAGCCTTTGAAGGGAGGTGAGGGAGGGCGGACGATAAGGCGCAGCGGTGGGATAGTCCCGTCGCTGAGACACTTCCCTATCCCTCTCGATCCTCGGAAGGGACCCCGAGACGTGTAAGGTATCCATTCGTGTGGGGAGGCCCTGCGGTGATCTCCGAGCAGCCCCTGGCGGTGGGGCCAGATCTCCGCTGAGGAGAAGGCGCGCGGCTGCCCCGCTCTGAGCGGGCTGCTGGCGGAGCTCTTGGTGGTTGCATGAGGCTTCAACTCTTGGGCGAGAACTTCAAATGTCTGCTTCTCCTGAAGCTGCTGGTGGCGTTTCAGGCATTTGAAGTATTTTATCGTTGGACTGGAGCATTAACTCCAGGTGTGTAGTTCAGTAACCTCAACCTGCTCTTCGGCAGGGTTAAATAATGGGTGCACTGCTTCCTCAGGTTACGTTTAAGCCCAGTGCGCTTTAGTGCTTGTATTTATTAAAAGTTGCTGTATGCGTGTGAGAAACTGTGCGTTGTGTGGTGCTGATGAGGTAGTCTTCTGGTACTTTATGTGTTTTTTCTCTCTAATGGAAGCTGTCTGCCAAGTGAGGTATCAGTCTCCATGCAGCTTTAAGTTCCTCTGACAGCACTCCATTTAGAGTCCTATATCCTTACCCTTCTGTGAGGAAAAAGAATGTGTCCTTTGAGAAATTAGTAAAGTGAAGGAACGTGTACAATTTATGTTGAGATGATGCGTTGTTTTCAAAATATGCTTATATCTTGAGAATTGTGTTGTATTCCTGTTGATGTGAAGGACGGTTGAGCAAGGACTCCCTGATGGCTAGAAAAAACCCTACTTTTTATGAATGTCTGTGCCAAAATAGTAAGGTAACAGAAAAACAAAGATGGACTAACACTGCAAGTGGTATTTATCTTCTTTTTCTTGGTCTTAAAACAGTGTTTGACGGTTTTAAGTGGAAAAATAAAAGTTATTGTTTTGTAGCAGACAGTGTTTTGGAAATATTTTTCAGAGTATTTCAAAACAAACAGAAAAGATGCCCAGAAAGTGACACAGTTACGTTTCAGTTTTCAAGGCTTCCTGTGCTTCTGTGGTTGGGAGACAGTGAAGGTTGCTTTCAGAACACGAAGATTTAATTCCAGTACATCCCACAGGCTAGAATGCAGGATGTGAATTGACAGGTCAGAGGAGATTTTAAAAGTACACACAAGTGCCCAGTGAGAAATGGGCTTTATTTTGGTCTGAAAAGCAGGAACTTTCTGGCAGAAGTGATGAATAACAAAACTCCAGGGGCTACTGATACCAAGGACAACTGGTTTATTTCCTGACAAGGTGTCTTTATGGAAGGCAACCACTGTTTTAAGATAGTACAGAAGTTGAAGCCACAAACTAATAAGGATGTATAAATAAGAATAATAAATTGATGGCTATACAGCTGTGCCTTCCTTTTGGCTATTGCAATTGCAGTTTTCCTTCTTCAAAGAATAACACGGGAGAAAGTTACTGATGGCATCAAGAGATCTCATGTAGAGGAGAGGGGCTGAACTTATAAACTTCCCCTAAAGAGATCTGATTGTTCTTACTGATAAATAGGATCCCAGTCTATCAGCTACGCCACACATCTGACCAGAATCCACTAAAAGCTGAGTGAGATGAATCTCCACTTGAGGTGAACTACAGCACAAGCATGTGGAACAGTGTGAGGCAAATCTATGTTCCATTTACTATCTGGTAGCGCTTGGCAAAAATCTGTAAGTAGTGAGCATAAAAGGTACAGCTTAGTGGCAACAAATACAATAGTTGGATACTTTAAAGCATTCTCCACTGTGTGGGGTTTACTATGCTTTTTGTCTACTCTCTTTGCTGTGCTGGAGGATCTTCATTGCAAATGGATCCATACATTACTTAACTACCATAGTAGTGGGAGGATGTAAGTAAAATAATTGATAGGTGTTACCCTTCAGTGTTGTGCGTGTGAGTGTAAACTAAAGTTCAGGAGAGCAAATGAGACGTAAACGGATGATACCCCAAGGGTATCTGGTTTCTGAGGCTTACATTGTGAAGCCTGAGTGGTTATATTGCAAACCAGAGCCTGCCAGCCTCGAAGGAGTCTTTTCCTTGCTAGCTTTACTGGTTTAATTTTCCTTTTGCCTTTTCTTTTGTAGTCCAAAAAACTTATTCTCATCTACTTTAAACATTTCTGAGCTGTGCAAGCTCCACCTTTGCTAAGAAGAGGGTGATTTGACTATGTAATATACCGCTGCTGGAGAGAAATGGTCAATCCCGATATACTTAATGCTAGAACTATCTTTGAGTTTCTGAGCATTTAGTTACTTTATATCTGATTTATTTGCACTTGCTTCACTAAAACAGGAATCTGTACTGAATGTGAATTGAGATGTGTATGTTTTGTATTTGTGTCTGATTTTGAACTGGTTCTTTATTTCCATGCTTGTTCTTTCTTTTCCTCTTTAGAAACTCACAGCGGAGTGGGAGAGGTGAGAGGAACAACTGTAGATGGCTTAGTTAGCTGAGAAGCAGTGCTATCTTTGCAGAACTGCCTGGAGAACTGCATTTAATGTTGCATAATATAATAGTCCTGGCAAAAGATAAGGGCTAACCATGAGGCAGACCTAGTGTTATGATAGATCTTCTGGGTGAATTTCACATCTAATCACTCAGTATATGTCTTCTCAAGACAGGTGTCATAGGGTGTCTTTTCCTGTCACTAAAAGAGTAGTGATTGATTAGAGGCACTACTGAACACTCAGCAGCTTTTTAGATGCCCTTGCATATCATGTCTGGCCTCTAGCTGCCATTTGGGAGAGGAGATTGTCTTCTGTACATTGCTGTCATCTCAGGGGCTCCTTGACATGGCAGTTTCCTCTTCTTTAAAGGCTTGGTTGAAAGCCAAGCAGCATCTTCTACCCATCTGGGTATTTAGAATAATTTCTGTAATTTACCAAACATCTTGTGTCAAGCACTGTTACTTTTGCTAAAATTTTCGAAAGTGCTTAAATATTCCTTTCTGAGGGACTAAAAATAAATCTTAGATTGGGAATTCACTGGACCTTTTGTGTCTGGTATTCTTGCATACCTGTAAGTTCTTCAGTGAGACATCAGAAACTTCTTTGCTCTGACTTGCTTCTGGAATGTTCTTTGATGCAGCTTGTCAATCAAAGGACCTCAAAGTGCTGGTATGGTGTTAGGGTTAATACTAGACAGCAGAGCTGGGCACAAGAGATACAGTTATTTGAATCTTCCATTTTCAAGCTTTATTCTAACTTTCCCGTTTAAGTTGTCTAGACTTGCTGTAAATCATGTCAGCAGGGACATACGAACATTTTTTATTTTCCTCTTGCAGTGTGAGGGTTGTACCTTTGGATTAATCTTTTTGTTAAGAACAGTGTGATTTTATAGTTCTGTCTGTATTGGTGAAATCTTGCTTTTATTCTCATTTTCAGTGCCCTGTTATTGTATATTTTGGAATATTAAGTGTAGAGGCAGGAGTAAAATTGTATGTGATGGTGGTTTGAGAAAAACCCTGTCTCAGTGGAGGAAATTACAGGCTTAGGTTCTTTACGTATATAATACATTGGCAGAATGCTTTGCTTAGAGGCAGCAAAACACTGACAAAAGAAAATGTACTCACAGATTCATTTTAAGGAATTTCTTATTGTGGATTGTGCCTATCATTAGTGTAAGTATTAATGAGTGATGAGAAATATTTCCTGTTGTATTAATCAAGCAAAGAAATAAAACAAGATTGCGGGTGTGGATAGATTGGTTAGTGTCTCATGTGAGATGGTTATGATGTTGTTTTTCTTGGTAGACTTATCTGGCTTTCTCTACTTTGCATCCAGGGAGTCAGGAATGTGTTTGCTGTTTTCCGTTTTGCTCCTTGCTAGTGAGTCTGTCTTGAGAAGGGATCTGGATCTTAAATCAGTATCCCTGCCAGAAAAAAACACAAATGTACTACTTGTTTTTTGTAGCATAATTATAGACAGTAGTTTACTGCAGCAGTTTTGTGTTGTGGTAGCAGTGCTTTGCTGCATGGCTGTTTTGCATCTTTGCTTGTTTCTATGTGACTTGTCAGTTACTGCATTTTGAATCCAAGTTTGATCTAAGTTTGACTGAAAGCTGTGGTGCCTCGTTTCAGTGGTTTTGTAAACCCACAGGCAGAGAAGCTTCATGTGAGCCATGGAGGGAGTTGGAAAGCAGGATAGACAGTGGAGAATACCTTGGTCAGCTAGCCCAAAATGTGTTGTCCACACTTTACAACTGCAGGATAGAAGGAATTCCATGGACTCCCATCTTGCATGTAAAAAACATATAGGCTATTTGAGGTGCGTGAGCTCGTGCTGTACTGTTTTCTCTCAGCTGCTGTAGTTGACCCTAAACAAACTACCACAGGTCTGTGCTGTACATGAATACAATAGGAACCTATATAACTGTGAAAATGCAGGCAGGAAAGAGCATTTAATTTGAATGCTCATTAACATAATGTGCTCATCAAGAATGAGGTTGACTTGGAGAATGGAAAGATGATGAAGAGATTGAATTTTTCCTCTTATATTGTACCTCATATATATATTGCTTGATGGAATGACCCTTGGGAGATTAAGCATCAAAGTATACAAGTAGAGTAGTATTTAAATGAGTAGAAGGAATGTCTTGTAACAACAGAAAAGGTAAACCTTTAAATAGGTAACAGTAAAACTGGAAAGTAATCTGCCAAGATAAAAACATAACAAATATCCCTGTGTCTTGGCATATTTGAAAACAGATGATGGAAGGCTTGGTCAAAAGTGGAATAGACATAAGCATCAGACTGAGAGAGCACGATTGTGTCCTTAGAGGTCTTGGTTTTGCAGTTATGTGTATGAAGGAAGAGCAACTCTTGAAAGCTGCATTTGATGAATAGTTGAAATAGGTGACTTAGCATTTGGTTGTTAAAATAATCAAAGAGTATTAGTCTGTTCTTGCACAATGAAGTCTGGTATGAGTGGCTTTTTCATCAACTGCAACAATTGGATTTTTACTTTCTGGGTTTTTTTCAGGTGCCTTTGCTTGCAAGATGGTACCATTTGTCCAATCCACTGCTATTGTGACTGAGATTCTTACAATGACCTGCATTGCTGTGGAAAGACACCAGGGAATTGTGCATCCCCTAAAAATGAAGTGGCAGTACACCAATAAAAGAGCTTTCACGATGCTTGGTAAGATTTTAGGCATATCCAGTAATGATATGTGTAGAGAAATAATCTGCAGTGTAGCTGGTGTAGACATTGCATGACAAAACAGAAGGCTCTGATATGACCAGCGATTCAGAGGTGGAGTTAACATTTATACAATAGCTCAAGGACAGTGGCTGTATGTATGGTGTTTACTAGCCAAAGCCCTGACAATAAACTTGGAATTTCAAGTCATCAGTGTGACAGCTGTAAGTAATCCTTGCGTTGTAACACAAAGAAAACATATATAATGCTGTTCATACAAATGAGGTTGTCTTTACACTTGAATACCAATAAATGAGAGTAGTTTGAGAGGGAAAAAAACTGATGACAAAAAAGAATGCTATCAGTGTGACCGTTGACTGATGTATGCCTCATGCAGTAAACTTGTTTCTTTTTTAAATTGACTGCTTTGCTTCCTGACCTTTTAAAGATGAAGCTGTTAAACTGTTCATACCAAAACTAACAGTGCTTCTTGTACAAAGTGTTAAAAGCTGTATTTGTTTACAGGCATAGTCTGGTTGCTGGCTCTTATTGTTGGGTCACCTATGTGGCATGTGCAACGACTTGAGGTATGTTAGGTGATACGTGAATTTACATTTTAAATTCAGTCCTTGCTGGATTTCTTCCTACCTTTAGCAATGAAATTGAATAAAATCCTAGGAAACAAGAGTGGGGTAAGAGGAGCAGAGCTTTCATTCTGTATGTCAGCATGAGAAGGGCTAAGGATTAGGATTTGCATGCACTGGAAGGAGGACTACGAGCAGGCACCAGTCACATTTACCTTCCCCAGTTGCGTCAAAGCAGTAATTACATCTATGACTTCCATTGTGACTTTCCTTCAGTTTACAGATGCACTGGCACACAACTGAGTAGAGCTTAGATTATGTTTCAGGATGGAATAGTGTTCTCCAAGATTTGGAAGAACTGTGCTTAGATTAAAATGTCATTAGTTTCCCATTATAATTTAATTACTGTAAGATTTTGGAGGAATTAAAAAAAAAAAAAAAGCTTGTCAATTTGAATCAGCCGAACACTTGATGTTTGGATAGAATCTGTCACTTTGAAAAGTCTCTTTGTTGGATTTTGGTTGTTTTGTTAAGAGCAAGGAGGATTTGGATGTGCTTGGTTTTTGCTTGGGGTAAACTCTATAGTAAATTATCTCCTTTATGCTTGTTACAGGTTAAATATGACTTTCTGTATGAAAAAGTGTATGTGTGTTGCTTGGAAGAATGGGCCAGTCCAATTTATCAGAAGATATATACAACCTTTATTCTTGTTATACTCTTCCTTCTTCCACTGATCTTGATGCTGTTTTTGTACACTAAAATTGGCTATGAACTCTGGATTAAGAAACGAGTGGGGGATGCTTCAGTTCTTCAAACTATTCATGGGAGTGAGATGTCTAAAATATCAAGGTTTGTAAACTAAACATAATTGGAATTTTGTCTTTTGGAAAGCTCTTTTTTTTTTAAGCCCTGGCAGTTCTAGAAAACCAGTGGGGGAAAAAAAAAAATCTGTCTTTCCTTATCTGTTGTGAAGTCTACAAACACAGACCAGGTTTTAAAAGCTGGTTAGTTATTTAACACTTAGATTCCCAATTTAAGGCAACTTAAGCAAGTTGTTTTCCTTAAAGTATAGTGTAGCCACACCTTTGAAGTTAAGCCCTTTCAATAAATCTCACATTATACATTGTGAAATGCTTGATTTTTAAAGATGTAGACCAGGAATTAAGTGTCTTGGGGAAAAGCTGCTACACTATTTTTGCACGTTCTGTGGAAAGTTCTTTATATAATTCTGAAACTGTGAACGCTGCCTTATGATCCTATTATAAGTTAAACTGGCATCTAAGAAAAAGAATCAGAATTAATTTAAAACCTTCTTTGGTATAATTTAACTTCATCTAAGTTCCAGAGAGTTTTGAGTATTCTCGGATGTGTTCATGTGAGACTGTCCAGATGGTAATGTATCTGTGAAGTTAAGAAAATCGATAATCATCATCTTTGTTTGCTATTTAGCACTAAAAATGGGCTGTTCTTAGTATTGCTTCATGTTTTTTTTTCCTTTCATTTCACTGATTGATCAGTTGCTTGATGAGCCTTAAGCAGCTCTACTCAGTGAAGAGAGGAGAGTTATCTCCTTAAGTATTGACTGCACAGAGAATGCTGACAGGCAGCTTAAAGAGAAATGATTCCTTAGATATTTGTCTAACAAAGTGCCAAAGGAAGTGGTCTCTTGTACATCAAAACCGAAAGACAGTGCAGTCTCACAGGAGTTAAGGTGACATGAAATCTTCATGCTGCTCCTTGGTTTACTTTCACATGGTGGGGAGAAGACCCCGTGACTGATACTTCTTCAGCTCAAGTGCAAAATCTGTCTTAGGATCTTTAAATGTAATTGAATGAATTATGTATAAATGTGAATAATAAATTAATTAGAGATATTATTTGAATTATATGTCATTTTGGGGATGGTGATAAATTCATGTATCCCTTGAGTTTGTGAGATATTACAGTGGAGGCAGTGAGCATGTTTCTTGATGTTGCTCTGCATTACCTACCAGCAAAGGTTAAATGTTGCAAGTGTAGTTTAACTTACTCTCTACCAAATTCTCTGTGTAATCAGGTGCATGGTAAGTGCTGCTAGATATAGGAAGATTTTGGGCACGTGGGTTTTTCCCCTTAATTTCTTGCTATTGGAACTGCATCTGCATGAATAGAATGAAAATGCCTTGCAAGATATGCTAATCGTTGCTGCAGCTGCAAAGTGCATTGCTTTCCCAAGAGAGTGAAAAAAAAGGGTGATAATTGATGTACTAGATTTATGATATTGCCTTTTTTGTTTCAAAGGGGATTGTGTACTTCCATTCTTATTTGCATCTGCAACCATCAAAACACATTTACTGATCTATGTTGAAGAGACACATCTGATTACCAGTCAATTCTTAATGATTCAGCATGGAATGTCTTGGTGCAATTTCAGGAAGAAGAAGCGAGCAATTGTTATGATGGTGACAGTGGTGTTTCTCTTTGCAGTCTGTTGGGCCCCTTTCCATGTAGTTCACATGATGATAGAATACAGTGAGTATCTGTCATGTGTCATGCAATAAAGCCTTTTTTAGCTGTTTTTCTTGATAATGGAGCTATAGGTTGTGAAGAGCTAGTGCTGCTGCAATACTCAGCTGTAGCAAAATTTCTTCTAAGAAGGGTTAATGTGCTTATACATTCTGCATCAGTGTCTTGTGACATATCCAGCACCAGATGAATTACTCTGACGTCTGCAAGTGATAGAGCTTCAGTACTTGTGTAAAATGAGTACACTTACAAAACCTGTTATCATAGAATGATTTAGGTTGGAAAGGACCTTTAATGTAGTGTTTGAGAGATACCTTATATGTGAGATTAATCTGTGTCTCAACAACATCTCTTCTTCCCTGCTGTATGAATAATAATAGTGAAAATCTTTCAATCTTGCTGTAAACTCTCCTGAACTTTGTTGCAGAACAGGTGAGAGGGAACCCAAGCCCTCTACTAGCTCTTTTATAATGCCAGTTCTTTAGAAAGAAGGTTGTCCTTGCTTCTCTGAATTCGTACAGTGTAATTCAGTCCTGAAAAATAGGTCTGTTAGGTCTTGCAAGACTCAAAAAAAAAAAAAGAAAGACTTTACTATTAGAATGGTGAGCTCTGTAGAATCTTTCTATACTTGTCATGCTGGTCTATTTTGCTGAAAGGTCAAAAGTAGCTGGCTGGAAGGTAAAAGTTTATTTCCAGGTATAAAACCTCTTGAACAAGTAACTTTGCAATTAAAATTTAATTTTAATTTAACGTGTGAAAACATCTACTTTAAGATGTCATACTGCTTAAATTAAACTGTTATGAAATACTTATTCCTTCTATCGCCCTGGTTTTAATGATCTAGGCATATTGAAAATAAAATTGCTGGACATCATAATGTTAATACAAATCTAGCTGAACTTCTGTGGTCTTGACTGGATACTAGCTTGGAAATGCCCTCAATGCTTGTTATCTTTGCATTTTTCTACTTGCCATGTTCTCTGAGATCTTTTACTGCTCATCCCCGGTCTCCAGCATGGGTACTGGGATAGCACATGGAATTGTGCAGCAGGCCATGTGTAGGAACAAGAGGTAGTTTTCAGTAGTTGTACTATTCTTGCTGAAAGCAGAAGTTGTTTCTTTGTCATCTTTCACCAAAAAGGTTTTAGCAGATAAATCAGAATTCTGCAGCCAGTCAACTGAATCAAATGATGTTTATTCCTGGGCAAAATTTGAAGTGTAGAAGCTGTTAACTATTGGAATTGTCTGGACTGTCTCATGTTGCTCATAAAACTTCATGAGTTCTCTTTTCATTACCAGACCTTTATTTACTTGCCATACTGCTGTAGTATATATGCAGAATTTGGTCACAGAGTATTTGAATTCAAGTAATTCAAATCCCTCTGGCATCCCAGTGATTAGGAAGTGAGAGATCTGACGAAGTAGATTTTTGCCTCCAAGAGGTGATCTGTGGCAGCACAGGGAAAAAAAGCCGTATGTGGTCAGTGTCAAGACTGGTGTTAAAGTACTTACACATTTGATATGAAACTCAGTACCTAAAGACCAGCTTAATAAACAAGGCCTATCCTTAGCAGACCAGAAGCTTCCTTTGCTTGGCCATTGGGCAAGACTTTTGACTCATAAACTGCCTCTTTCAAATTACTCCCTCCTTATTTATGTACACTCAGAGCAGGGCTGTGATGTTGATCTTGATCTTTCCTTGCTGATGAAAACCTGTTGCTAGTATTAAGAAGTTCCAGCAAGGTCTTCCGTTGATTGTAAACAAAAGCCTCTAAGGCCAGACAGGATATAAACAGGCTAAGCAGTAGGCATTTTTGCCATTCTGTACTTACTGCACATTTCTTTTTTCCTTCCCAGGTAACTTTGAAAAGGAGTATGATGATGTGACAGTCAAAATGATCTTTGCAATTGTCCAGATTATAGGATTCTTCAATTCAATTTGCAACCCTATTGTGTATGCCTTCATGAATGAAAACTTCAAGAAAAATTTTTTGTCTGCCATCTGCTTTTGCATTGTCAAAGAAAATTCATCACCAGCTAGGCAACTGGGGAACTTGGGGATTACTCTGAGGCGGCAAAAGGCCATTTCTCACAGAGATCCTGTTGACTCGGATGAAGGCAGGAGGGAGGCATTCAGTGATGGCAACATTGAAGTGAAGTTCTGTGATCAGCCAGCCTCCAAAAGGCATTTGAAAAGGCACCTTGCCTTGTTCAACTCTGAGCTTACCGTGCCTTCTGCATTAGGAAATGGACAGTAGCATCACAAAGGGTTTGAGAAGGAAAAAAAGCATTCTCTTCAGATAACTTTCAATAAGCCATTTAAAATAGTTTTCTACTTTGCATGCTGGAATGAAGGGAAGAATATTTTGTGGATTATTATAATGATGGGGTAGTGCTTGAAAAAAATATAATATATTTTATAAGGATGAGGAGGAAAGCTTCAGAGAACACTATTACTGGATGATTTCTAGGAAAAGAGCCAAATATTTTACTTCCTAAGCTAATGTAGGGCTCATTTGTGCTTTGCTTTAGGTAAACCAGACAACTACTGCTCTGTTTGTTCTGTGTGTGAATACTGGCACACTGCTGGACCATACACAATTGAATGCCAGAAGACAGCACCTATGAAGAGAGTAAAAATGTCTTTTTGGACCACTTGGAAATCCAAAATGGGTCCAACTTTGTAAGGTTTACTTTTTGCAGCTTAGAGGTCAGAGAAGCTTCAGATCTGAGTTCAGGAAAAATGCAGACTGAGATGCAATTCTATTTTTTTTGGGGGAAAAAAAAAAGTATATGAAATATCCAGTCAGAATTTGATTCTGAAGAAATGAAGATCTAAACATCACATGCATGGTCAGGTTTTGTTAGCAGAAATCATATTAGAAATGAACAATGCATGCATAATTAATGTGCTGCTTTTACAAGTTAATTCTTGAGCACAAATTTAAATGCCAGTGTGATGCCCTGTAAACTGCATTGTTCTGATGAAAAATGTAGATGCTGACAAAGTGCTGTACAAGAGTGTGCAGATGCCGGAGCTGTGGTCTGTAGAGTAAATGCTGAGTTTACCTTGCAAGTGTGCTTGGATATGTGACCTTCAAGTTAAATGAAAGTGCGTTGCCATTTTCTTGTGGGGATATAAGGGCCAGATTCAGAGCCTGTTGGGACACTACAGAAGACTTTCAGTTGAATATCATAGTCTTTTGGCCAGACACTTCTTTGAAGACGTGCAATTTTTTCTGTTTCTCTATCATTTTCAAAGTGGATTAATTACTGTCCAAGAACAAGACCAGTGTTCTGCTGTTTTTAGCCTTCACAGTAAATTCAAAGTTGAAATCCATATATTTTCTAAATGGTTTTGTTCTAGGTGGATCAAATTGAAAAATTGTAAAAGGATGCTTACAAGTGTGAGACTGGGGAAAAAGTCTGATCTAGAATGTTACACTGTGATTTGATCCCATAAATGAGGTTTTGAAATACATAATTTGCAGCTCCATCGGAGGTTAGGTTGATCCTTTAATAGCCTCTGAAATGTCATTGCTCTCTTCTGTCATCTCTTGCCTCACCTAAGGGACTCACCTAAGCAGTGATTTAATGATCCCAAGGCAATAAATTTTGAGATTGTTTTACGTTGCTACTTCACACTTAATTGTAATTGCAAACTTAGTCTAAATTATCCTTGTATAAATTGGAAGTCATCTGTTCCTTCTGTAATGTCTACTCCCTTGACAGTGGAAGATTCTTGAGCTGTCCTGACAGGAATTAAGAGCACTCCTATTTACATAAGCATATGCATTAGATGAAATAACAGTTTTGGAGAGCTATGTCTAGGTAAAACAGCATGAGTGAGGACAAATTCTAGTTTAGAACTCAACTGACAGCTGAGTCCTGGCAGTGCAGTTAAAACAGAAGGGTTTTGTCATTACCCTCCCTCCAGGGTGGCCAAAAAGGAGAGGAGCCAGGAAAGCGGAAATGTCAGTTGAGTTAAGGACAATTTACTACTCTACTGCAGGAATATCAGACTACACAAAGGGAAAACAAAACAGGAGAAAAGATACAAGTGTACACAGCAGACAACACTGGGAAAACTACCACCACCACTGTGTGCAAACCGAAACAACAACAAAATGGACAAACCCCAGCCTGGAGACTGGGGAAGAGATGCAAAAACCTGGAACAAGAAACTTTACAAACCATAGAATATGTTACAAGTCCTATAAAGCCCAGTGAACCCCTTTCCTGCCATACAGTGAGCCATGTTGTGTATATGGGGTAGAATATATGATGCAGCTTGTTCTGTTGTTCTGTGCCACAGGGCAGGTAGCCCTGTCCCCCATCCCTCCTAGTGTGGCCAGTCAGCTTAAACCAATACATCTATCTAAGTCACGAGCTCTACTAAATCCATCTAATGTCCTCTGAAGCTAATCCTCACAAACAAACAAACAAACAAACAAAAAAAAAAAAAAAAAAATCTGCCAGGAAGAAGTCTCACTTAATACTTCTTTTCTTCTGGAACAATGGGAATTCTGTAGCACATGCACTGCTACAGACAGCTATTGAGAGGTTTCATTCTCTTGTACTCACCATTTTCCTTGTTTATACTCTGCTATTTCTGTTGAGCAAGACAACATGTCTAACACTTTTCCTGGCCCACTCATTTCCAGAGTCTCTGGTCAGCTGAATGTATTCTTTCAGGGTCCTGTCTTCATCAGCAAGTCAGTTCCTGGCATTATCTCATCCCAACTTTAAAGCTTTAGCCTCTTACATCTGAGAATAAAATACATTTATCTTTAATTTGATCAAAGTTAAAGAAATGATTCATAACTAAGATATTAGAAAGTTTTCAGAGGCTGCATTTTTCTCGAATCATATTTTTCATAGATATTCTCAGTTTAGGGAAATAAGCATGGTTTTATTTTCTGCTCTCTAGTGAAATAATTAGCCAGAAAATTTTCCAGTCAGATTTCCCACAAAATTGATAGTAGAAGTTGGGAATAAGCAGGTAAGATGGGAGAAGTGCAGGGCTGTTCTTTCCACAGCAGTGCTAGCGTTTGAAGTAGTTACAGCCACATGCTCAGAAACACATGATGTGAGTCCCTGAAAGTGACAAGCTACAAGCCTGAACTGACACTTGACCTGACTGAATAGAATCATTTATTTTGTAAGTTAAATCAAAGGTGAAGCTCTGACAGATTGAAAAAAAAAAAAATATGGGCAAAATCTTGGTCAATAAAAGCTTTTCTGTTCCCTCCAGCTAGGACTTCTCACAAGGTTACCTGGCTCTGAGGAAACTATTGTGTTGAAAATGCACAAGTAATATAGTTACTATTAAGGGGAGTAGGAGGACTGTCTTCACTGCTTTGGTTTATATTTAATCTAACTATAGCCACATCTATCTGTGCTGAAACATTTACCATTTCTCACTTACCAAGAGATGGAAATATTTTTTTTCCTTTCTCCCATGTTATTCTGTAGCCCTTTAAAACCACATCTCAGGATTACAGTAACAGCTGGCACCTGTAACAAGACTAATTCAATCACTGAAAATGCACATATAAGCTTATATGAACCTTTAAGCAAAGAAAGCCTCAAAAAAATGTAATTTATAGCAGATACTCCCAGTGCAAAGCAACAGCAAGAGCAAAAAGGAATTTTAATGAAAAAAATAAAATACCACAGCAATTACTTATTGACATAACATCTTATAAGACAACAGAAGGAACAGATAAAACAAAACCATAAAATACTCAAAAGATTTTCTTAAATACTTGTTAAAATCTCTCACTAAAATTAGCAGTGCAAATAAATAAAAAACCTCTGTCCCTCATCCCTCCTGGTAGGGCCAGTCAGCTTTAACCAATACAATGGGGTAGGAAGGTTGTCATGGTAAGCTACATATTGGTATACTTAGGGATGATCTGAGTGTTACATCAGTTGAGAAAATTTAGAAACTATTTAGGAGCAGTTTTGGAATCAAGAGAGCATCTAAATGCACAGGGCAAGAGACTGAGAAGAGTGAAAGCTGCCCTTTTGGTGCTTCTACGAGTGGAAGTGGTGGAATGGAGCCACAGCTCCTCAAGAATGAGAAGGAGAAAAAGCTTTGAGAACACAGTCCAGCTGAGTCAAACCTGTTGAGAACAGGAGGGGTTTTCTGTGAAAGAGCAAAAAGACAAGGATTAGAGTATTTTCTCTCTGCATCCACACTAGCAGAGTGCATCTTGTGTTGCTTTTAAGGTTTTAAAAACAGATGCTCCTTTATGTTATAGACAAATTCTGATTAACAGCAGTGTACTAAAGCTTATGTCCTTCTCAGAAGCAGTGATTTAATGCAGAAACACAACAAGGGGTTAGTTTGTCTATATTTCTTCAGGCACAGTCACACAATTTCTTTTATTTCTGTCTGCAGTGAAAGTGATGCGTTGACACCTCAAAACTGGCTTCCAGGCATCTTGCTGGAAATGCAAGCCATTATCAGCTTCCTCTATTCAAACTCTAGTGAAGGTGATGGACTATGAAGATGTTATAAAAATCTCTGGTGATTTGAGCTGAAAAGGAGTCCTGTAATGCTATTATATTTACTTACATATTTAGTTAATAATTTATTTCAAGTGGCTCTCATTCCTCAAAACTGTTAAAATGTGAAGTCCTGCTCAAATATTAAGCGGATTGTTTCTGTAATAGATTGTGACTTCAATTACAGTCTCCAATGCTGCTATTGGGATGTGATACTATCTTTACTATCTTCTGATTACTGCTGCTTGTGTTACTATTGTTTCCCATTCTGGGGTTTCTGCATTATGCTTTGTGTTGCTAGAAGTGGCAAATTTTGTTTTACTAACTTGTCTGTAAGCAGCTGCAGTGATTAGAGCTGCCTCATTCAGATTTCATTTTACAGAGGCATTAATGTCTGGTTTAAAAAATCATATTTAAATAGTTATAGTGCTTGCATTTAAAAAAAAACTAAACCAGGAACTCATTAGAGTAAATTGGTGTTTAAGGCATTCTTTGACTTGGTGCAACTATAAGTGAAGCATGGTGCATTACCTCAGATTGAACAGAACTAATGGTGAAATAGGTGCTTGCTTTGAGTTAAACAACTGATTTGTAACCCTGTAATAGGAATATCTGGGGGAATAAATGTAGTATAGTAGTCTGCTCTCTTCCAAAGTCACAATTTGGTTTATGATTAGAGTTTAACCTCCCCAGAATTTTCAACCACATTAGTACAACTAAATGTAGTCAACCAATTTCTGATACAATCTTATGTGGTGCCTGTCAGGGATTTGCTTGGGAACACATCCAAGGGGTGTAGCTCACTGAGTTCAGTTGCCATTTGTGAGGTATTGCCAGTTTACCAGGCTTCTGTGTTACAATGACAAAATACTTTGCCTACATTGAAATACTTTTTAAAATCAGCATTCCTTTCTTATAGAAAAAAAAATCTGCTTCCAGCCTCTTGGTAGCTCCCTAGTTTTTGTTTGCTCTTTCCTATGGCAGCACTGATTTTTATTTTTTTTTCTCTAAATTAATCACACCAAGGCTTCTTCTCTCTCCTCAGGTAAGTTTATTGTTCCCTTGCTCATGGTCCTTCTCGCTTCTATCTCGAATCTTTTCCAAACATGCACGATTAAATTGTATGCTATGTTCCAGCTGAAGCTTTAACAGTACCTCATGGAATAAACATTAGCTTTCTCTGAGAGCTATATGTTTGTTTGCTTTGTTTGCTTTGTTTGCCAGAATGCAGATCCCATTGGATGGTCAAATTTCCCCTTGTACAGCATTTGCATTGTATGAGTGAAAATGTGTGCTTTCATGCCTCTATAAACTGGAAATTCTGGTTTTCAGACTTGCGATGATTTTTTTTAACATCCTACTTTAATCACACTCAGTTCAATATTTAGATCTTTCCTCTCTGCCCTTGAGCAAAGCCTTAATTAAATAATTTAAAATTTAAGGCAAAATAATCCATATTTCTCTTGCTATGCCTTGGAAATATGTGAGGAGGGTTTCAGTGTAGCTGATTTGTAAATCCATTTCATGTTTTCCAGCTGAAGCAGGTGTCTGTGATATTTGTATTTATGATATCTTGATAAATATTTGGTATGTGTACATAAAAGTGCTGCAGACAGTTTTGCAGTAGTATCCTGGATGCACTGTTTGAATTTGACTTTCTGATTCAATAGTTTGTTAAGCAAAAAATTCTACAAGATTTAACTGTATTTTCCAGCACTGAAGAAAGAATTCTTTACTAAATAAATAAAGCAGAAGTGCATGGATTTAAGCATCCATCCAGAAGGGGAAGATAATTTGAATGATTTTTTTGGTGGTCTTTTTGCAAGTGATGTAGAAGTCTGTTTCCTAGAGAAGTTACAACAATAATTTGTGAATAATATTTGTTCTTCACAGAAGATGAATATTTGCAATTATTGTAGGAAAAAATAGATTATTTCTAAAAAGAAAAGGTCAATAGATATTTTAATGTATAAAAAATAATGTAACTATGCTTCTTTATTACCTCTTTTAGGCTGTACTTATTTGGGACTCTTCCTGAGGGGCTCCCTAAAGCTGTGAGTCTAGCAAAATTGGTTTTGATCATGGTGCAGTGAAACTCTTTATTTTATGAATATCAAAGGTACTTTTTTACTTTGCTCACACCCTCAAGGACTTACTGATTGAAATCTTCACTGTGGTGACTGTCATAAATCAGAAGTGTTTGCTTCAGAGATCAAGTTCGAGAGAGCGAGAAAGGGGCCTTGAAGTTTCTTATATTCCTACAAGAAGACAAGTTGAAACTTATGCCTCTGTTTACCCAGACAACTAAGTCACTGGTGGCAAAGTCAGGAGCAAAATTCCTGCTGAGTTCAGAGCCAGAAGTACAGCTTATGAGTAAAGCAAACTCCAATATAAATCAAACATGGATGACTACTATTTGCAGCACAATCTGAAGTAAAGCATTCAGCAGAGCTGTGATGAAAGGCTAGAAATACGAGTAGTAGGGAGATTATTGGTCAGGCTGGAACTTGAATGCTTTCTGCTATGGTGCAGATTTGACTTCAGGCTGAGTGGAGGAGTGGGTATAACTGTCCTAAGTGTCCTAATGAGTGCATACTGAGTTGGAATCTAGATGGAGGCAGTGTTTTTTTGCATGAAAGTGTGTACCCATAATGAAATGTCTGAATAGGTTACATAGAACTGGATAATAAATTAAAAATAATGCCTGAACCAACCACATACACAAAACAAGAACAAATTAAACTGCTGAACTGTGAAAGATCTTCTCAACAAGTCATCTTTAACAAGTTTATGAATTACCTACTCTTCATTTTAGATGTGCTTCCCTACTGTTTAGATTCTGCTGTGAGGAGTGAGAGAGCTGTTAATTGGATTGTGTTGGATTCACTCAGTGAAGAGGTTGAATTATAATTCTCAATTTGTTTGAGGACTACTTTCTGTACTCTGCCTTTTGATATTCCAGTAACATCATTGGAACCTTGTGCTTTCATAGTCACTATTACTTAAGATCACCCTTTCCTAACAATCAACTTTGTTTAGTTGGAAGCTGAGATTTGACTTCTACCTTTTGCCTTGCTCAATTAGATTTGCTTTCCTCATCAGCTTGTTTTACTTTTTCACTGTCTCTGTCCCTTTTTTGTTGTATTGCTTTCCTTGGAGCAGTTTTTTGAGTTCCCTGTGACACTCTCATCTCTTTTATACAGATTAGAATAACCAGGCAGTGAATTTTGATGAAGTGAAGCAGTCCTGTGTTCTAGAATCTGTATCCCATCAAGGCTGACTATCAGACATATGCATTGTATTTCCAGTCCTTGTTTCAGACTGTCCACAGCCTTGGGAAATCCTTACTCACTGTGCTGGTTGAATTTCGCTTGCATATGGTAAGAAAACTTGCAATTATTGAGAGACCTGCACTTGCCTAACAAAAAGTTTGCATGTGTTGGGGGAACTGGGGGTCCAGCAAGAAAAGTGGAGGTAGCTACATAAGACACCAGGCCTGGGTGCAGCTGTAATGACAGCCAATATGCTGAGATGGGGTTGTATGAAGAGCTGTTTCTTTGACTTCACATATTTCTAAATCCTGATAAGTAAGACTTCTCAGTGATGTGCCAGCTGCCATGGGAGATTGCTTTTTCTTGCTTCAAATAACAAGTGTGGCTGTCCATCTTGATTGTCCAGATAATAGCTGAACTATGATTTACAAAGGGTCCAGTAACTTTCTCCTGGGAGTCTGTAAAGTACTCTGTGTAGTGTTCGGAAATGTAATGTTCTGCTTCTTGCCTCTGACATACAGCTTCTATATACACATCTGTTAAGCACCTGACACTGGGTTTGGTCCGTATCTCACGTCTCAAAGATCATGCAATCTGAGAACAAGTAGTTAGAAAATATATAGGAAGAAAATTAAAATAGAAAAAAAAAAAGGTATAGCCTACTACATACTGTATTAAAGCAGCATCCTTAATCAGATTTGAATTTTGAAGAACACATTTGTAGCAAAAACTGAAAAACCTCTGCCTGCTGCCCACTCCCCATGGTTGTGTTGTGGCCTCACTCAGGCTGCAGATGGCACCATTGCTTCACTTGAAAAGCCATCTTGGACTTGCTGTTCCAGTCATTTCTAAGAACTGTGATCCTACAGGCTTTTAAAGGCATGTCTTTGTTGGTAAGGGTTTACTAGAGCTTCCCTCTCCCTAGAATAGGGTTAGGAAGAAACAAGGCAAGAAACGTTGCATTATTTTTTTGTTCTGTTGTGTGAGGGAGCATTGAAACACTTCGGTTACACAGCTCTTTTTTCTCTCATAGTATAGTACTCATAAAGACTGAGCCTTTTATTTCAGTTCCCAAAGAGAGTTGCATGTGACAAGGAATTTCTTTAAAGAATTTCTTAGTTTCATCTTTGGGGATTTCTGTCGTACTTTCTGTGATACTGTTGACAGGGCTGCTATAGCTGCGATGTATTTTGGAGGATGCTGAAGTTTTCCGATTTTGCCGGCTTAAACGTCTAATCCATTCTTAGAACTGCAAATTATATATATATATATATATGTATATATATGTTTGTGTGTGTGTGTGTATATATATATTTTTATTTTTTTTTAAATTCCCCCCCCTGCTAAGAAAGAGCATGTCACTGGTAGGAAAGGTCCATAAGGACCTTATCTTCTACTGTTTTTTCAATCTCTTCCTTGCACAAAATACTTGCTGAATCATTGCCATAAACTTTATTAATCCCTTCAGAGGGCAAAACTGGCTGTTCAGATATGGCCTTTCAGAGATGTTTTTCAGGCACAGTCTTCTGCTGCAGGTTCTGTAAGGATAGAATGCAACTTTTTAGTAGATTTAACCCTGAAGCATGAATCCACTGCCTTAATTTTTATTTTAGATGTGAAATTTAGTGTGGTTTAGTGATGGCAAAATGGCAAAAAGAAAAAAAAAATCCCCTCAGCAGTTTCATTCTTGTTTAAGAGTCTCTTTGTCCAGGCTGGATTATGTATTGAGGACAAGTTTCATTAGCAGGTACAGGGCCTGCTATTTCCTTGAAGATGGGGTACTTGAGACTTTTTTGGAGCAGGTGAATCAATGGTTTTCCGTGTTGTTCAGTGAGTAAATGTCATCTGCTAAGGCTGTAAATCATATTAATTTTTCAGAGAATAGGAAAAACTAGGCACTGAAATGTAATTTCTACTTGAGAGCACTGTGTCAGAGATGATTTTAAAATGTTAATTAATTCTTATCTCAAGTGAGATGTGATTTTACTTTATTTTCAAGAAAGGGAAATGTGGAGAGAAGTGGATGGAGGAGTGTTTTTATCCAACAAAGTAGTTTTGAGTTCAAACTTTGTTCATATAGTATTCAATAGAAAGGGCCTTAAGGGGTAACTATAAATGAAGATATGAGCATGCCATTGTGTCTGGTGAGAACAGATATTTGCATAACAACTGTGCAGCTTTCAGGGATAGGTGTGATGGGTAAATGGTGAATATAAACCCATGCATCTGTCCTGGTATTAGTGTGGAACCGAGGTAGAGGTAATGGTTGATTTTGATCCTCTACCTTTATTAGGAGTCTGAAAAGAGTGGGGGAGAGCACATCTCCTGCCAGCTCCCACTATGTAAAATATAAAGTCCATCACAAATTTTTCAAGCTGGTTCATTTAAAATTGATGCCTCAAGTTTCATTTATCATTGATCTGTATGCATTTGGTTCATTGACTATTCAAGTTATCACCTAGCTGTTTAATAGGCAATTACTTTAAGGATCGTGCTGCACAAACACACTTGTGCTAAGATATCAACTCTTCTTTTTTTTTTTTTTTTTCTTCATGTTTTCAATTATTGCCTGTTGCAGGTTTCATAAAACAGGGAAGCAAAGAACTGAGGAGGGTATTCTGGTAGGATTTTTGGCTGCTGCATCTCTAGTGACACCTTGTGGGATGTTTCACGGAATTGTACACAACTCATTTTTGAGGAAGAAATAAACTGAAAGCTTTTTGGGCAAAACATAGCCCAAATACTCTACATGGAGTGTGGTTAAACTTCTGCACCCATCTACTGATTTTTCATTTTTCTGCAGAAAAATGCTGGCTTGGTGAAGTAGAAGCTAGTCCCACTGTCCTTTGGCATGAATAAAGTTATTTTCTTTGGACTAACAAGGACTGAGCCACCACTGCAGGGCCTGCAAAAGTGGTGTAGGTGAGATGAGTGTTGTCTCCAGGTGCTGCTCTGCAGTGATTTAGCAGCTGATTCGGACACATGTAGCAAGGACAGCAACAAATTCAGAGTGAGGCTGTTGCTTCCCTTCTCCTGTGTTTGGGGTAAGATCAGAGTGCTTGACTGTGCAGGAGGCTGGAAAGGGGGTGAATGTGTAAACAACAGGTTCCAGTGTCTTTCAGATCACCTGAAATCAGAAATGTTGGCCTTGGTGTATCTCACTGCAAGGGCGGAAAGTTTCCGAATTAATTGTCCAGGGTATTTGGAGAGTAGCAAAAGAAAGGGCAGCTGTTGTCTAGCTGGTGTGCTAGAGGCATAGGCATATTGATTGATGTGAAGCCAGTGGTTATATGTCCTGTTCAATCCCTTTGGCCCCGAATTTGTTCCATTTTCATTTTCACCAGAAAATGAGTTCTGCACTCAATAAAACTTCTGTTGTAATTGGTATGTTTCAGCAGGAGAGTTATGGTTTTAATGGATTCCCATTTTCAAATAGAGCAGTTTTTAGAAGATTTTCTCCCGGCTTTATTCTGGACCTTTAGGCAAGGAGACTGTAGTGGGGGAGCTAGAGCAAGAGAAATAGTTTGAAGATGAGAGATTGGAAAAGAAGACAGGAAAGGAGTTTGAAAATTATTTACTGTTTCTTTCTTGCCCAACAGAATATTTTGTCTGTCTGCGTACAAATGTAGCAAACGTAAATTTAGCTTAGTCCTTCACTGACTGAGAAGAATTGGAGACCTCAAGAAAATTCTGTGGATTCTTTTCCAGCATAGCACAGCTCTACTCATTGTGGGTTTTTTTGCTTTCTATAAACACACAGTATTTCCTTTCCTTGCATGCCTTGGTCCTCTGGCATTCTTCACTTCACTTTCTTAGCCACCTCAGGCCTCTTTACTTCATGTGGTTAGTTCTTCAGTTGCTGCCCTTGATTCCACTTACACTCCTCTTTGTCTCCATCTCATTTCTCTAGATGCAAGCATTGGGCCATTTGAGCCTGAGAGCATTAAAAAAGGGCCTCTAATACCTGACTCTAGAAGTCAATCCAGAGGACTTACACTATTAAAAAGCCACCCACAAAATGCTGCCATGAAGGAATAACAGTTTTACAAAGGGGTGAGTTTAACTTCTTCTAATTTATATAGTTGCTAAGATAACAAACAAGTTGGAAGTGTTAGCCAGTTCTCCTGGAGCTGCTGTGGAGAAATGAAGCTGTTTGATACCTCTCATACTGCTTTCTTTTAAATGAATGTATATTGACACTGCCCCCTTACCTCTGTATTTCTCTGCCTGACATAGAAAGTAAGATACTTGAACTGTTCAGTTTCGGTTTGGCTTTGTGCTGATAGCACAGGTAGATGTCAGAGGCAGAAGACAAACTTTCTGATGCTGCCTCCTGTTCCTGTCTCTTTGTACTGAAGAAGTAGCTGAACTAAGTAGCAAGTTGTTACCTAACTACATCTATACTTGGTCAGCAGTATTATCTTGTTTTGGAGGACCAATTGCAGTAAGAACATTTAACTATGCAATTTTTTTTACACCTCCTGGACAGAATGAGATGGATGATTTGACTTGGTGAGGTGGCACTGTGGCTCAGTGGCAGAACAGACCCAGATTTTATTCTCTGCCTGCTGCTGTGATGCCAGCGCAAGCCTACTGGTACAACAGTGCTCTGTGAGAACCTCATGCACTGGGCAGTCACCTAGTTACTAAAGATCTGAAGGCAGAAGGTGTCCCCTGTTCGTAGAGCCTACGCACGAAACAGCCCACACAGTTTGTAACCATCCTGCTTTCACTGAGTGGGAGTTTATCTTTACTAGAAACAGTAACTGCAAAAGTGACCTTCATACTTACTGAAAGCAGTAGGGTGCTCTGCCCTGACTCATGGAATGAACCCAGGTATTGGGTAATGCTTGCTGCTTGATAACAAGTTTCTCTGTCATCTGCAAGTTAGACTAAAGCCTGGTTCTCTGTTAGATGCGGTATTGTAGATGATGCTACAATGGTTCTGTCTCTGCCAGAAGCTAGGATGAAGTGAAAACTACAAAACTGCTGCTGACTGTTAAAAGCAGCCTTATGTGGGCTCAGTTGGGTTTCAAAGTAAGGGCTCACATTTATTATGACTTCTAGTTTCTGTTTTAGAATAACAAACCCAGTTGGGATCATGTACCTCTAGCTGAAATAAAGCCATTTCTAGTGTTCTAAAATCATACTGCCTCCTGAATGGATCCTTGGGGCTCCCTCTTTGCTGTCGTCCTAGCTGGTTTTTGGTCTCTGTAGTATTCATTGATGTTTTACTTCAGTAGGAAATCCCCTTCTTTAAATGCCTTATAATGAGTCACTACTGCTGTTTACTTCAAGCTGAAGGGGATTCCAACTATAAAATCATATTATTGCTGAAATATAATCCTGTTCCATTGCGTAGGTTGCAGTTTAAAACAGAAAGATGTTTGGGGGAGTTGTAGGGTAGGCAAGCAATGTTGTTGCTGGTTTTGTTTATTAAATTGGGGATTAATGGCAATTCCAGTAAGAAGTAAGCAGTTAAAAAGTTTGGTAGATGAAAACCAATCTCAAACTGAAAATATTATTCAGCAGTTATTTATCTCTGAAGTTCTATTAATAAAAAGAAAAGAAAGAAAAAAAAATCCCCAAACCATAAGTTTGTGTGTTTCCATAATGAATATTAAGATTTATTTAGAAAGAAGCACTGTTTGGTTTGACCTTTTTATTTATATATATTTTCATTATGGACATTGATTGCTTCAAATTTCTTTCTTTCATTATAAATCTGACTATCCCCATGTCTATATTACTGTTGGCTTAGCTCCTGTTGCTTTAAGCTGCAGTCTTCTGAAACCATCTGTGGCTTTCTTTTGTCAGACATGCCCAATGCAACTCTCATATTGGAGTTTTGATTACATTTCAAATCTCTGTGCACACAGGAGATGGAAATTCCAATTTGCAGTAGCATTTGGTCTTGCCCTCTCATATCCACAGAGGTATGCAGGCAGCCCAGGTATATTCTTTAAATGCTTACTTTGCTCCTCATTTCAGTTCTGCATTTCCTTCCTTATTTTCAGAGTTTACCTGAGAGCTTCTGGAGGCTGTCATCCATTCTCCCCCATTTTGCTGGTGACACCTACCTCCACACTCAACGCCAGGTGAGACAACTTGTTCTCTGCTGCTTTTGGACTCTGAAAATCCTGACACTTTCTTTTTTCCTTGTTTCTTTCTGTTTGTTTTTTTTTTATCAGTCATTTAAACAGAACTCAGCAGTTCCCGTTTTACTCTAGGTGCTCTAGGAATGCAAAAGAACCTCAGCCCACCAAAGGCAGCTTTTAAAAGCAAATTATATCAGTGTCTTCAACATTAGGATGTGGAAGGTAGTGTCTATATATTGAGATATGGTTGTTGTTGAGCACTGAAAAGGACCATAAGGTTGCTGAAGGTTTCACAGTAAGAGCTGGATTTAAGGAGTCTCAGTACTGCTTTTACAGTATATTGCTGTAAAGGAAATAAGTTAATAAAAGCTACAAAGATGTACAATTTCCCATAGCCTTTGACTAATGCTTTAAGGGAAAGAATGTTTAAAAACTCCTTTGAGCAGAAAGTGAGGGGATTTCCTTAGGAAGAATCCTTCCAAGGGGCCTTGTTCTTAACCGATGACCTCAGGAGGCAATCATTTTGCAACAGCATAGGCAATGTCTGTGAATGAGGATGTAGCCAGTTCCATTTCTCAACCCTTGAAATGCTTTTTAAAGTTTACTTAAATGCTGAAGACTCAAAATCTTATAGTGATTCCCTAAAGTGTCTGATTGGCTTGGTTGCCACACTCTGAGGGTAGTAGGACAAAGGAGCTGGGCCGGCCTGCAAATGCTGCAGATCAGGGCTTGTGAGGGTGTCTCAGGGTCCAGGAGTGCAGGCTTGTCTCACCTTATGCTAAGTGAAAACTATTGAGCCCTATCACAGTGCAACACTCAGATGGTCTTGGAGTGGGCCAAAGCCAGGTTTGAGTGGACTCATTTGTCTGTGTCTCTAGAGTCCAGAGGCATGGCTGTGGAATTGAGACATTTGTGTGAACTGGCGACATGGTGGCCCAAGCTGGTTCTTTACAGGAGTGAGGTTGGGAATCTGCATCTGTGGTCTGGCTTGGATCCAAGCCAGAACAAGATGTGGCTACTGGGAACTAACTGGTTGAGTGTGCTCCTGACAGGTCTGTATGAAGTTTAGGTGCATAGTGTGGAGTCTGACTGGTTTGGAAAATCTGGATCTCAGTGCTTTTATTACTTCTGAAAAGGGAATAGCTTCCATATATCTTGTAGAAATTTTGAAAAGAGCACTACATAGGCAATTCGTGTCACCTTGGCACTTTGATTAGACTGGGAACTGCCTAGTTGTCAAGTATTTAATTTTCATTTATATGACCACTGCTGTTTTTCTCCTGCAGTAGAATGCTTTGTCTGACTAATCCTCTTGAATTGCTTTTCAGTGTCCATATTCAATCAGCAAATGCCAAGTGTACTTTTTTGAGGTAATTAGGTTGAATTAAACTTGAATACTTGCAAACATTACAGGTTTATTTACAGGTAGTAATGGGGGTATTTATCAGACTCACTGGCTCCCTGCTGTGGTTTCAGGCTTCCTTAAAAGTAGGATGAACAAATAGGTCCTGTGGATGTATAGAGTAAGATTATAAGTAATAGGTAGATAGATATATCCCTACTTTATAAAATAATCACTTTTCTAGATTGTAATTGCCAGAAAAGTATAAAAAGGAAATATTGCTGTATGTTTGCTACAGAATCCTCATGCTCCAAGCACTTAGTTTATTTTAAAATATTTTTTCTCTTCATTTTGTATTATTTTTCCTTTTTTTTTTCTTTTCTTTTAAAGGAAAAAAATAAAGAAAAAAAAGGATCTTATCTCTGCTGCAGCAAATGGCTTTTCCTGACACCATTTATAAAAATTAATCGTTTTAATGACATTCTTCTTGACTGTTCAAAGAATTTTTATATTTTTCTTGATTGTTCCCCAATGCCCGTACACTGCCTCTGTCTATGTTTTATGAGTAAAATCTGAATAACACAAGGGTACAATTTCCATAAAATTAAGGTCATATGAGGTGGAGCTAGCAGCTTAAGATCAGGAGTTCCTTCATTTTTATAGTCCTTTCTTTTGGTAACAGGAAACAGCTCCAAGGCAGTTTTCTTGTAGGATGATACATAGGAAAGTTTGTCTTTACAGAGCTTGTGTATGTGCCTGTGTGCTTAAGTGGTGGAGAACTACACTGGAAATACTTGAATCTGGCTTCTAATAAGGGATTTCTCTGTCTAATGTTCTTACCTTCACTACACACATCTATGTCTTGCACAGCCATATAGCAAAGTTATAAGCAGATATTATTCTTGATTTCACAAAAGGGGAAAATTAGATTCATGGTTTTTATGAGGGGGAAGGAACTTCTGCTTCAGTGTTAGAATGAATATTAGTTGTCGTGGAAAGGTCATCAGGTCCTCTAGAGAAGCTGACAAAGAATATGATTCTCATCTCAAACGTAGTAGACATTTCACTCCTCACCACCTTCCTTTTCTCTGAACTGCCTTTCTTCCTGTCCTCTAACAACCAGGATACCTCTTACGAGATGCTCTCTTTTCCCCTGTTTGCCCTTGGTCAGCTGTAAACCGAGGCAAAGCCATCTTCATCTGTTCAGCCACCTGTGCTGATGGTAACCACTACCTCTTACTGGGTACATCAGGCCTTACCATTGTTCCTTTCAATTTTAATCCAGGCTTTTGTAGCTCCTGTGCTCACTTGAGAATTTAACAGGGACAGCTGGCAAAGGTGGGCTAAGCTTGCTCTTTAAGTGAGTGGCTTTTCTGTAAAATATTGGTTTATATTATTGTGAATTACGTTATTAAGTATCATTCCAGTGTTTCCCTACCATGGCCATCAACTTCAGTGGTGCTTTAGTTCAGTGTGACCAAACCCTCTGCTGTATTTGAGTCCCACAGAGCTCTATACAAAGGGACAAGCAAATGTACTAAAGAGAATGGCCAGTTTTTCTGAAGTTTTTGGATATACTTAGAAACACACATTTCTGTACAACCTATCTTAGATTAGCATCAAGTATGTGCACCTTACACTTAGGATGTTAGCATCAGTGGGGTTTGTGGAAATCCTTTGTTCTTTCCACAATCGTGAACTTAGCTTTGAACATCTTGCAAGTCTGTATTTGGCCATTTGTGTGGAGGTATCTGCTGTTCAGATGAACATAGTAACTCACATCTATCCTTTGCTGCTGAAAACATAATCAGAGTCCACAAACTTAGTTTTGTGGTAGATCATCTTGCTGAGAAAGCTCTGTATTACGTTGTAGTACTATAAGGTACATAAGTCCTCTGTACCTGATCTTACTATTGTAGCTCAGCCAAGACATAGGAAAGGCAAAAAAGTGTCTGCAACATGCAGTTTTCAGCAGTCTTGAATATGGGTGAAAATGCTTTGCCTCATCCAAAAAAACCCTGTCTCCATGGGGTAGATGTCATATTTCTGTGAAACTGCTAGAAGTTGCTTTAAAATTTCACTGACATGTAGAGTAGGAAACTTAGCATAGCTTCAGGGTTGACTTTTCTCTCGGTATTTGGCAAGCAGGTTGAACTATGCATGGATAGGAAAGAAAGCTTTCTAAAGATTATGAGGAAGAAAAAAGTCCTTTTATGGAGGAGTCAGACATTGCCTAAAATTGTATTTTATTCCAATTTGGACCAGAATTTAAACACTGCAATATTTCAATTAAAAAAAAAAAGAGAGAAAAAAGTAATGGTGCCAATGGGTGGGCAAACAGCTTGAAAATAAGATGGCCTTATTGGCCAGAAAAAAAGATTTGGAGTCAGGCTTCCTTCAGACTAAGATGCATACTTAATATTTGTGGAATTGCCAAATGTGATGTACTGCTGGAACCTGCTGTTGGCCTGCTGTAAAATGTGTTTTCATACTTGCTGTCATATCGACTTCATGAGCATCTCCAAGAAAATCCAGTGCAATAGCATAAGAATGTATCTGAGTGATAATGAGGAATTGATTGAGCCTCTATCTAAGACCTTATAAAGGAGCTGTGGCATTCCCAATTTTTTCATAGGGAAGAGAGAATTTTTGGTGGGTGGTCTTCCACTCCTGGCTAAGCAGTAAGCCACACAGGGAGCAGGAACACAATGACTGGAAAGTACCTTGACTTTTAGTACATCTCAGGCAAAAACTGTTTGAATCCAAAGTAAAAACAAAACAGCTCACTATAATTGAGGGTAGAACTGGGTAGCAGTATTTTCCTTCCTGAGAAAGTAATTCATGTGAGCACAGAAATTTACTTCATCTATTTGTGTGAGCACAGAAATCTATTTCAATTCTGTATGAAGTGTGGATAGAGATACCCGTAGCTTTATTTAGTTTACCTCAAAAACCTCTCATCTGGGACTGTCTTATATCGTTACTTCTTGAACCTGTTTAAGAAATACATAAATGAAACACAGGATAGTGGTCAAGCTATTTCTGAGTGAAGCTGAAAGGAGTATTCTACCTTGACACAAGTGTAAGTGCATGGGAGCAGTTCTCATTCATGCACCAAAAAGAGGACAGCTGTAGGCAGCCAGCAAGTAATGCTCATGCTGAGAACAGCAGGCTGCCTTGTTTCAGTAGAATGAATTCTTCATGCCCCAAAGTGCTGTATCAGATTATAAACCTAAAACTAAATCTGAGTAACTTCCTGGATGGCAAATCTATCTTCAGCTTCCTCTCCAGAATGCTGAAGTCCCAAACTGTTTTGAGTGTTTCCAAATTTTGACTTTTTTTTTCAGTCTCCTTCTTCCTTGTAGTGGTCTTTTCTCTCCTGAATAATACTTACATGGCAATTAAGCCCTTTACAAGTCACCCAGGATCCTGTGCTTTTAAGCTGCCGTCTTTGCATTATATTAAATTTTCTCTAACTCATTTCCTTATTTGTCCCCTATGGAAAGCCCCTAAACAAATAGTTCTTCAGTGGTCAATAAAATAATTTGAATGGCAGCCATCCAATATGGACTTTGTCTAGATAAGTGGCTTGGGTCTACATAAGAAGCAATGAAATGTTTATTATTCACTTACGTATGGTGTAGCCAAAGGGGGTTTTCCTCTTCTGAATGGGAGGAGTGGAGAGGTCAAGTAAAAAGATATCTATGTGATTTCTGCTGTACCCCCACAATTTTCCACTGGAGGTTAAGAGAAAGGGTTCCCCCTTCAGTTTTTCCATTAACTGCTTTTCTCTGCCTCCACAAAAGATTCTATTGTGCCCACTTTGCTGTGATGAAAATGTCATTACTTTCATACCACTATCAATTACAGGACTTAAACCAAAACAATATAATTGTTTGAGTCAAGGTGACTGTTAAGCTGATGTTAACAGGAAGGGAAGAGCCCAAGTTTTCACCTGCTCTTCTCTGAAAGCAGCAAGGATGCTGTTCCCTCTTAGCACCTGCAGAAGGCAGCCCCTCCTGCCCCCTGATATGTGCTTGGCATGGCTGTTGAGAGGCACTAGAAGCCCCCAGCACAACAGTAAATGTGTGCAGCTGAGAATGACTCCAGGTAAAATGTTTGTGAGCATTTTCACAGTATCACAGTNCAAAGCGTCCTCTGAATAAAATTGGCATCTTTGGTCACATCTCTTAACTCATGGGATAGCACATAGCCTTCAGATAAGAAGGCACCTGTCTGTAAAGGCTTCACAGTCATGGCTTTGATTGGTCCTGGATGAGGAGAAATCTGATTATTCCTGGCCCCTCCCTGGCAGCAGGCACAGTGGTGCAGTTGCACAGGTGACAGATTATTAAACCTAGGAACAGCACACATGGGAAGTTCTAATTTAGCCCCATCATTGTTGCTGAGCTGACAGATGCTGACAAAATCACAACAGCAATCCCTTAAACTATTTCCAGTCCCAGAGAAATTAAGCATGTCCAAAGTCAAAAGCTGCGTTTGAGTGCAGTGAAAGCCAAAAACATAGAAGGCTAAATTTGCTGCACTGTGTGAACACATTGCTGAGGAGAAGTAACACTACTCCCTTGTTACTCAGTTATCCAGGGGAAAAAGTGTTTCCCCTCAGAGGTGTATGTCTTGGTTTCCATTTCTTTTGAGTACGTTCCACCTGACTTTTGAGACAGTGCTTTAGCAGTTTGCTACTGAGCTTTTGATGGTTTTCATTCAGCCATTAGGCTTCTCTTTCACTCAGTTTCTCCATCACAGATTGAAGCTGAACTAAGTAAAATTCAACCTGATCAGTTCTTTAAGATATACAGAAAACTTTAATGCATTTTCATTGTGTTCTGCCACAGTCCAAGCTCCATTTGCTTCAGATAGGTCCTCCAGGTTTATAGGGCTTCATTATGAGAAGATGTTTCAGCCCAGCATATCTGTAGGAGCTGGGAGGACATACCCGTGCCACCTACATGCCAGGCACATGCCATGCATGTCTGCACTGGGCACCTGTAGGATGCAGTGGATGCTGACCCCAAGGTACTGGTTTGCAAGTGTAACCCTTGAATTTGCAGTAGGCAGTAAGAAGAGCAAGGCTGGGCTGAGTTTGACGTCACAGGAACAGTCAGCCCTGCTGCAGTGCTGGGTCAGGCCTTGCCATGGGTTCCCACAGGCAAAGGCTGCGCAGAGAAGTGTTGGAGTCTCCATTTTTGGAGTCATTTCAAACCTGCCTAGATGCCATCCTGTGCAACCTTCTGTGGGTGATCCTGCTCTGTCAGGGAGGTTGGACTATGTGATCTCCAGAAGTCCCTTCCAATCCTTGTCATTCTGTGACCAGCATGGTTCTACTGATAATAAAAATGTGTTAATTTAAAATATTTTATTGTGTGAATTTTCATTGCAAACGTAATACTACTTGCTGGACTAAAGTAGGGCTAAGTACAACCTATCTATTGGCTTTTGACATTTGAAAGACTTGGATATTGATATTGGTTGTTGTTAACATTCTCTCCCAACAAAGTAACAGTAAATGCTTCATTCAAAATCGACTGCAACTCCAGCAGTTAAAAGCATTTATCCAAGAGGTGCAAACACAGTTAAATTCTCTCCCGGGAAAGGCAAGGGAAAAGCTGAACCTTGATCTTCCACATCCTGACCCTGGCCTGTTGTTTCCTCTGCTATAATTGCAAATGCCTCCAGAAAAGTTTAATGTCAACAAAAGTGCAGTGACTTGAACGTGAATTTTTCAAATGATTACTGTCTGCATGCCTGTGAGAAGCATGGTCTAACAGAAAAAGATCCACTCGACTGAGCAGCTGTGATACTGGTGCTGGGAGGATGGAAATGCTAGTATTTCCAACCCAGAAGACAGCAGGAGTGTCCTAAAAAAGACAGAATCGTTTCTACCCCTTGGTGCAAAACTGCACAGGTTTTGTTGTCAAAACCGAAACTGGTACAAGTACCAGGCTTGAAGGTGAACCTATTTTCTGTACGTAGCTGTTGTCAGTCTTTCACTTCGAGATCACAGTGCAGCAGTGTTAATTTTTATAACTGTGAAACTTCATTCATCAACTCCTATGTGAGATGGTCTATAGCCTGAAATGAATAGTATGCTTCTGAAAATGCTGCATCACTTCTTGTGTGGGTGAAGGTAAAATGTTCCTGCAGTCTCCACCTCTCTACAGGCTCTTTCTCAGAGAGACAGTCAGATAACAATCACTTAGTGTTTCTGGTCAAAGGCAGAGCTGAATGTCACTTCTGAGGAGACTGTAGTTGCTTGAACTGAGCACTGATTCTGCAGGGAAACCTTTAGAATGAATTCTAATTAAAATGCATTCTTAGAAATGGTTCCCTAACCTATCTGCCCCTTACAGTAAATTATTCTACTTCTAGATGAATATTTGTGTTCTGTATATTTTGAGTTGATGCAACTTTTCCACCATGCTTGACTGCTGCTTTTCCCACAGAGCAGCATTTGTGTGGGCGTGCCATTGTGTCACTGTTCCATGGTAATCTGAAGAACGAGAGGGAATCCTCTGTGGTCTCTTACAAGCAGTGCTTTCAAGTACATCTGTGTGGGCTGTGTTTGAGAGCTATGAATATGCTCTCAAAGTTAGAATGACTTTAAGAAAGGGGTTTCCCTAAGCCTGGGGTGTAGGTTCAACCTTGAGACAGATATATACACATACATACATACCTCCAAACCACTTAGTTCTCATTTGATTCAGAGAGCCTTTATTGAGACTAGTGCGTCCTAACCTAGCAGCACAGAGACGAACGCCTTCCCTAAATATGGTGAGTAATGTGCATTAATCTGAAGTTCCTATCAGTGGACATCTGCCTAGCCTCAGAATGAAATCCTGTGCTTCTTTTCCCTTGTCATCTATCAGACCTCAAATCCCAAATCTAGTATTTTAAAAGTTGGATTTTTTTTTTCTAATTGACTGTTCGATTTCTTCATCATTTTTATGTAGAATGCTTATATCAGTGTTTTGCTTACTTTTCTTGCATAAAGCTGGACAATGAAAGGTGCAGGAGTAGTAAAGGTTGCTGTCATACAGAGTATTGAGGCTATGTCAAATGGTTATTTTGGGGTACCTGTAACTATACTGTGTTTGAGCCACATTCCATCCTTGGATAATGCTTTTGCTGAGACCTTTGGAAGCTTTACATATTCTGTAGAGTTTGGGATGTTCTCTATAGTGCTGACTTAGACTAAGGCAGGCACGGGATTCCCTTTGGTCAGTCAGTAGGATGCAGGCCCTTTATCTACATCTACTATAAAGTGTTTACTATAATCCACATAGCATTTGGGGCCAGGCTAGGGCTTGGGGCTGGATGGTGTTTTGATTTGTCTTGTTGCTGTAAACTGGCATTAATTGTGTGTCTCACAAGGATGAGGTTTGTGTAGAGGGAGAAGAAAACAAATGTGTGAGCTTTTTCCTTTTCTTATTTTAATTACTTCTTTGATGAAAAACATAAAGCTCCAATACTTTTATCCATGGTAGTGAGAAGCTATCCCTCTGTTTTCAGAGCCAGTGTACTTTGCTGCTGGAGGGCAGCTGGAGGAACTCCAGTGTGCTCTACCTCCCTGCTCTCAAAATGAAGCAGTACACCTGTAAGGATTACAAAATGCACACCAACCCATTTAGAAGCCTAGATGATAAGCTTCTTAAAGGGTCATCTTCATTTGACTTGCTTCTGAATCCTTAAGTACACCATGATGTTCTGCCATCAGAGCCCCAGTTTCCAGCAGCAGTGGTACCACATTGCTAGAAGTGTGGGCACACTGAAATGTGTGGAAAACAGCATACATTTTGGAGTTGCTTAGGACTGGTGTTCCTGCTAGCCAAGAAATGCCAAGGTTTTTTAGCAACTGACCTGTTAGATGATTCCTATCTTTCTATGGACTGCTTTTTCTTTGTTTTCTTGTTCTTGATCCCTGCTTGCTTCCTTCCCTGCCCCCCCCCCCCCCATTTTTTTAACATTTGTTTTGGTGTCAGTTTTTTATTTCTTTGGTTGGTTTGGTTTTTTAATCCTGGAATTTATAAGCTTGGCTGGAGAGCATGAAACTTAAATAAACCAAAACTGCATTCTTCATGTAAATCTGATCTTTCTTTCCTTCTCACTGTTAAACTTACAGTTTTGTAGTTGGACAACATTTTGTAGGTAGGTTTGTCTGTATCTTGAGTACTTTTCTCGCAGCCTTGCTTCCTTTCCAGCCATGTGCTTGGGGACCACTCTGATCACTTGGAGATGTAACTATGCTATCTCTTCGCAGAGACTCAATACCGAAGTGTTTGTAGTTGATAGATCTTAAATATTTTCTTCCTTGGCTTTAATGGCATAAGAAAGTTCCAGCATTTCTCTTTCCTAGCCCAACATCACAGTTTCACTGTAGTGAGATCTCCATTAAAAACTGTTCAGAAACCACCTCGGGCACTGTCAATGACTGTCATAGTTATTAACCTTGCTTTCATCCTGCAGCATTTTTCCCTTTCACTTCTGTATTTATCTCTTGGAAAGTTTCCTGTCCAGACTTTGGCAGTGAATAACAATAATAGAGGACTTTTTAAAATGTCAGCTTTAAATTATGCAGTAAAAGAAATACCTAAATACTTCCTTTTTATCTTGCCCATCTCCAAGTAATTTGTGCTGATTAAAGCTGGATACAGACCATGACAAAATACCATTGGAAAGGTTTATGCAGTGCTATTTCATTAAATATATGCATAGCTTGCAACTAGTTTTCTGAAGATCTGTACACTTGGAAAATTTCTGTATATTTGGTAGATCTGTGATTGCTTGATAACTGAATTTTAAGCAAATCAAAGGTATTTATTGTTGAGGGATTTATTTTATCAGTGTATTTTATACTTTTACTGTAACTAATTTGTATTCTCTTAACAACAATTTGTTTTCATACAAATTGCCTACAATAAGCACATTCAAAGTATCATTGCATTTTGCCCCCAGGTCTGTGTACACTAATTGGCTTCAGCTGAACCTAACATTTTCCAATGAAAATATTTCTTCTGAATATATTAAAAATGAGGACTCTATGTGCAGAATCTGAAAATCAGTGACAGGCTACATTTAGAAACAAAGGAAAATACTCAAATTTTCTTTAGGTGAGACATTTGGTTGTTATCATACATCCTCTAGCAGCTTCTTAACATGTTGTAAACCTCCCCTCAAAGAGAAAACCTTAAATCCTCCCAACTCCTGAACTCAGAACCTTATAATAATTACAGGGTTGGTGGTGTGGGGTTTTTTGTTTGGGTTTTTTTTGTTGCTTGTTTGTTTGGTTTTTTGTTTGTTTATTTCTTGTGCTGGGTTTTTTTTTTGGTGGCCTCTGGTGATAAGAGAGAGAGAGAGAAGGGGTGACTACAGGAATCCAGAGAAGTGCTAAGGCTTTCATGGCTTGATGATATTCACAACTTCATCTGGTCACTTCTTATGTGACTCTTTTGCATGTTGGAGGTGTAGTCATGATATTTTTGGCATCGAGCTTATGTTTTGTAGCCTTTCAATTAGCCTGAATGCTCTAAACTCATCTGTGCAGATGTCTGTGTGGAGTGACTGACATGATAAGCTCAAATGCAGAAGCTGGTGTCACCTGAGCCCTGGGCATGACTGTGGCTACCAATTTTTGCATGAAGAAGGGATTTATAGTCTCTGGGGGAATAATTTTCTCGCTTTTAGATGCAGTTCTCAAGATCTCTAATCTTTGGATTAGAGACTCCCAGAGAAATGTGCCTGAAAATTGGCTTTCTCTTGTAGTGTAAGGAAAAAAGTGAAAAAAAATTAACAAGGTAGTTTAAAACAGTATTTTGTACCAAACACTGAAACTAGTTTGTGTGTGCCAATGGAAGCATTTTCACATACCCAGTGATGGAGGACCAAAGAGCTATACAACAGGCACTGTCTGTGTGTGCAAAGTCATCCTGCTATGGCAGTGCAACAAAGCAAATGCAGAGATTACGCTGCACATTTTCCCTTCTTGGACTGGAGCCAAAGAACCCACAGTACAGAGACAGAGCCATAGCCTCTCCTGAGTCCCATCTGCTGTGAGCCAAAAGCCAGGCATTCAGTTCTGGGTAGCAATAGTGTGTTCAGCCTTTAATTGCCTCATTCCTTGGTCTGATCTACTTCAAGGGATTTCTGTTGATTTGGGTTTTAATTTAACTTCAGTTGCTGCATAGTTTGAGATTGTCTCAAGAAACATAAATGGCCTCTTTGTCACATTCTGGATGTCACAGCTTCATGGGAGGGCCTCAGTGAATTAAGTTCTTTGAGGTGATTGCTATTCTGTATCTACTCTTACCCTAACCACGGAGAGTTGTAGGTGAGATCAGTTTTAAGTATTCAGCATTGAATTTTCATGCATCACACAGGGCAGGTACCAGTTTCACTTTGTATGAACTAAACTAAATCAGGCAAGACAGAACTGAGTAACCTAAATTATCTTCATTTTTGGCAAAAGTTGAGCTTCAGATGTTAAATTTTGATTAGAAATTGTCTGATACTGAAATTTCAGCGCTTTATCAGGAAATAATGGGGGGAGAAGTGGCAGTTCTTCTCGTGCTTGTCTGTGGCTTTTTCTCGTGCTGCAGTTACAGGACTGAAGCTGCATTTTCTCTGCTGGGTGCAAAAGCAGAAAGACATACTGTAATGGGGTGGTTGGTTCAAGGCTGCCTGTACTTGCACTCTAGTGCTGTTATGAGCACCAAACCTGGGAGTGTCTAGGTAGGAGAAGGTCACATTTCATCAAATGCTTTTTCATGTCTTCGGTGGTTCTTCCATTTTGATCACATTTACGGTAATAATCCATTTCTCCCTCCCACTCCTCCTACGCAGCAGCCACACACATATATGTAACCTGGTGCCTTGTTTGTCAACAGCATGTATGATTGTATATGTTCCACTTCATTTCAGAGCTATTTTGCAATATGGGTAATACTTAAATAATGGAAGTTTAAATCTGCCTGCCTGTGACAGACCCTGGATCTTTCACAGTACAAAACTGGGTATCAGCGAAAGGGTAACTACTTTATGGGTTTATTCTTCATGTGGAATTTGCTAATATTTTCTTGCAGTTATTTGGCATTCTGCTAATTTTGTGCTCCCTTGACTGTGGTAATGTGCTTCTTTATGGTGGTAGTCTGTAAAATTAAATCATTGAACTGATGCCAGGCAGGAAAGGCAAAATAAAAATCTCCTTTCCCTTATTTGTCTCTTTAAGGCTGGCTCATTTTTTACATTAATTTTCCATTGCATTCCTACAAAGTATAGCTTTGGAACAACTGAAGAATAAGCAAAGTACAGAGCAGGTTTGGGATAAATGAGCAAACATTTGGGAAAACAAGATGTCCTTAAGCTTAGAACTAGAGTTGGAGAAAGGGAAAAAAAAAAAAAAAAGAACAGGCCAAGAGCAGTGAAGGGTTTAACATTTACAATACAGATGATTGTGAAATGCACTTTGATTAATTTTTTGAAACTGCAATGCATGTGAGGGCTATTTCTGGCTCTGATCATTGTCATAATCAATTTTTAAATAGAATTAGCAAGTCTTGTTTTTCTTGAGCCATGTTTTAATTTTCTTTCAAAAAATACTTTTCTTATGTGGAAAACTTACTTGGTTTTAGTGTGAATAATAACTTCAACCAAAAAGTGCTTTTTTTGTGGGAGCCTATTGAGTGTATCTAGGAAGTACATAGGGCTTGGAGCACTGGTAAATTTGGTGGGCGAGCACCACAAAAATTTTGCATGTTTTCATTTGTGAAAAGCCATAAATCTGTGAGCAAAACTGATCCTGTTTTATTTCAAGGTGTTGCTGTTCTTAAAAGCTTTGACAGAAAGCTGAAAATTTATGTAATTCTGAGTGATTCTTTACATGACCATTATAACCCCCTATTCTCTGCAGAGCCTTGATTCTTGGAAGTAGCTGATTTTTCTCCATCTTGGCTGCAATTTACCTGGTCTAATAAAAACCTGAAGCATTAAATTGCGTATTAGAGTTGTAAAAACTGACGGTTGTTTTAATAACAAGCACTTGCAGATGGTACAATAACCTAGCTGCATCTTTTTTCTTTGGATTCATAACTGTAAAATTAGATTTAGTACAACTTGTGCTGCCAGCACAGGTCAGACTCATTGCAGCATATTTGTTTTGGTGAATAATAAAAAAAATATTAAAAAATATAATAAGAAAAAAGCCTTCCAGAGCTGATAGGGTTTTCCAAGAAACCCTTGAAAGGCAAAGCCATTACTATGAATCAACAGCTCTTTGTGCATGAATAGTTTGGGAAACAGTGGAGGCAAATCAAAGGAGGTGGCAGTGCTGCTTGGCTGCACCAGCCTGGCTGTGCTCAGCTGGGTGACCATGCCAGCTGTCACTGCAGATAACTTTACTACTTTTCCCTGTATCTTGGACTGGCAAGAGGATGGGTATACTCCCATGCTCTCATAACAAAGTATCTTCTGATAGCTGGGCTGACTTGTTTAGACATGCATTAGATGAAGGTGCCCAGTGCTGAAGGATATGCTGCAAAATCTGCATATGACTAAGAGTCAGGAGATGTGAACAACGGACCTTGTCAAGCTGCAGGGGAGGGGACCCCCCCCGCCCCAGCAGATGTGAGCAGTAGGACTTCTGGAGAACTTATTTATGCTGGCTTGGCGTGCAGCTGGGTCATGCAGTGATTAGGATTCGAATTGCTGGCTTGGCGGCTCCTTTCCCTGCGTTTCCCCAGCTTGGCAGAGCAGGGCCATGGAAAACCTGAAGTGTCCACTCTGCAATCCCAGAGCAATCCGCAGCAGGGAGTATGCACCATCCCTTCCCTTCAGGGCCCAAGACTCAGGATTGTCAAATTCTCACTGCAGACACAGGAAGTGACTCATCTAATCAATAAATACCTTTTCTCATGTTTTTCACTGCTTTGTTTCGCTTTTCAGTTTTTCAGAGCTTCCTTTGCTTCTTTTACCATCATAGGTATCTCCAGTAACATCTTACCTGCACCCCTTTAACATGTGATTTTCAGCACATGGGATGCAGTACTGAGTTTAACTTGGCAAATGCATCTGAGACTGCTTAGGTGTTTAACCCAATGGGACGAATTAAAGATGGAGCAGCTGTCTGAATTATGTGGTTTGGGTTTTTTATGTCTTCAGACAAGTGTGATCAGATTTCCTTTCTTCTGTGCGTAAAGGCTGAGAGTTGTTCAGCCTGAAGAAGGGAAGGCTCCAAAGAAACCTTGTAGCAGCCTTCCAGTATTTAAAGGAGCCAATAGGAAATATGTGGACAATGTTTTTTCAGGGCTTGTTGAAACAGGACAAGGGCTGATGATTTTAAAAAGGAGAGATTCAGACTAGGTATAAGAAAGAATTTTTTTACAAATGAGGGTGGTGAAACACTGGCTCAGGTTGCCCAGATTGATGGTAGGAGCTCCATCCTTGGGAACATTCAAGTTAACATTGGATTGAGGTGATCTGGTTGCACATGTGCCTGGTTACTGCAGGAGGCTTGGGCTAGATGACCTTTAAAGGTCCTTTCCAACCCAAAGCATTCTGTGATTTCATTTAGTCATTTAAATTTTTTTTTTTTTGATGTTTCAGTTGTTTCAGTTAATGTTAATTCTGGGTCAACATTTTCAGATTTTATGTTTCTAAGTCAGACACCTAAAAGCTACGTTTAGACACCTCAAAATAAGGCTTAATTCACATTAGTACCCAGTGTTTGCAGCAACTATTGAAATCAAACACGCACAGCTTTCCATACTTCAACTTGGTTTTGTTATGGTTAAACAGACACTCGTAAAACAAACAAACTGGAATCAAGTTTCACATGACACTGCGGTTACATTTTTTTCTTAATATAATCCTTGTAATTAGTGATTACCAGATGAAATTAAAATGTGTGAAATGCCTGCAGGAATGAGAATTAAGCAGGGGAAGGATGCCAAACACCTCAGATCTTCTCCTGGCAGCCTTTCATTTTATATTTCTGCTCTGCACATAGATGAAACAGTATGGTTCCTATAAAATGTTCAGCCCTGGTTTCACGTGAAATTGATGTTACCAATAGAAAGAGTGACTTATAATTGAAAACTTACTTGGTTATAAATAGCAAGGTTCATTCTTATTGGCTTCCCAGTTTATTTTAGTGGTCTCTTTGCTGTCCTTACCCTAGGTACTATGAAATAACTTGGGTCAAGATAAGCTCTAACTTGCCAGCTTTCTAATTCCAGCAACTATCCTACTGCTATTTTTTGTCATTTTGATCAAAAGAGAAAAATGATCCTTCTGGGCTCAACTAGAGGATGTCCCACGTAGTCTGAAGAAACATACCCAGAGCTGTTACCAGGCTGTAGCACAGGAACAGAATCACTCCTCTGGATGAGGTGGCATTGATTCATTCTTTGTATCCTCCATTCTCTCACTTGTGATGGAGAAGTGGCAGTACCTCATGAAACTCAGAAAGCTTGCTAGAGTTTTCATCTGAAAAGGAATATCTGAATGGAGACTGCTTACTGTTACCCTCATGTATGTGCTTTTCTTTGGGGGGGTGTTTTTTTCCTTCTTTCTTTTTGGAAATGTAGTGCTGGACAGTGGCTTGGTAGGAGCTTGTATAGTTCTTGAACAATGCACTTGCACACAGTAATTCACAGACAACTCATTTTCTCAGTCATTTAGATCAGACTCATTACTTCTAAATTTGGAACAGTAGTTTTACTGGACTTTTCCTTGAAGCACCTTAGTTTTCTGATCAGTGTGAGGACATATCTGAACTCCAGAGTATTCAAGATAGTTGATTGTTTTAGGATGAATAATAAAAGCCCTTTTGGCAACACTAATGTTCCTGCTACTGCTGGCAGCTGTGCTTTTTGGGGAGGTTCTTGCCACTGTAGCCATAAATTGGTTTTGCCCCCACCCTTGCAAAGCTGGTCCTGTCAGAGTGGTGGACTTGAGAGAGGATGATGCTAGAAAGAAGGAAGTAGATTCTTGGCTTGTCAGCCCTTTTTGGTATTTGAAGAGGAGAACAAACATGTGGGCAAGGCATGGTTTTCTCATTTCATTATAATTGTGTACTTAAATTTTTCTTCCAAGATTGTTAGTATTTTTATTTCCCCTTTAAAACTGTTTATTCTTTTTCTCCCGATTTCCAACAGATTCACTGTGATCAGCTCAAGAGAAAGACTAAAGGTGCGAAGGATAATCTAGTATTGTGCCCCCATGAGTGCGTTGAGATGGAAAGGTATTAACTATTTTAATTTTACATGGAAAACCTTTTTTTAATTAAAAAAGAAAAAGTAATTTACCTTACAGTAGTGTGAATGTATATTTGAGTGTTTCCTGCATGTATCACTCAATTTATCTTCCAGACATCCAATTTAGGTCATGGCAGCCCTGGTGAAACTGTATGCTAGTCTCTGGCAGATGCTTTGGGCCTGTGATGCAGCCTGCAGTGAGCTTCCTCTGTCTTTCAGCTGCTGAACAACTACCACAGGCAAGCAGTTTGCTTGTCAGCAGAGCTGGTTGTCCTCCATCGGCTACTGTGTGTTACATTTCTTGTTTCCAAATAGTGTTCATCTGTTTATTCTGCTTGTGCTATTAGTAGATCACTGAAAATATCTCAGGTCTGTGTGAAAGATGCTGACTCAAAAAAAATGTAACTTGTCTTCCTCTGAGAGTGCAGCCCAACTGTGAGCCCAGGTCAGTAAGGTGCTGGTGATGCATCTGCATCCTGCCCAAGGTTGAACTAGGAGACAAGATGGGCAGTGTGCTGGTCTTGTTCTGTTTGTGATGATGCCTGATTTGGGAAAAAAACAGAACAGTACTCTAACAGTACTATAGTCAAAAATATCAGCTGTGGCATGCCATCAGAATCACAGCTTCCCACAGAAATGAGCGGGTGTAAGATCTGAATAGAGTTGTGGTGCTCGAGCTTTATATGTGGAGTGAGCGGCCAGTCCAGAAAGGGCTGTGGGAGTGGAACCATTTCAGAAAGGTGCCTGCTGAGGCTAGGAGTGTGTCCTAAAATGGATGCCAGCTTTTCTAGCTATGTGTCTTCATTGAAGAAGAACAGGCACTTCAAAACATTGAGATTTATCTCTCTTCTTGTTGAACTCTTAGTGTTGAGTTCTTCCAACGCTTGACTGCCATCTCCCACCAGCCTTTCTGCATGTGTGCATTTCAGTGGGGGGAATTCATCTGCTCAGAAGGCACACGCTACTTGGTTTCTCTACTTAGCCAAGCTTTCCATTTGATTGATTTTCATGGCAAAACTTCAGTTCCCTTTCCACTGGTGTTCCATATGCAGCTACAGAAGTCCTGCGTGACAAGTCTGGGTGACCGTGTTTCATTTACTGCTTCTCCAGAGAGACCACCATCTGTAACTCACTCATACCTCATTAAAAGCTCAAGAAAGTTGGTGAAAATAACTTAATTGGCTTTCCTGAGGTTTGAGCTCAGCCCAAATGCTGTCCATCAGGAAGAAATTCAATTATGGTTGGGGTAGAATCATGAAGTAGGATATCCAAGAAAAAGGGGAGTGATGTTGCTTTCCAGACATACAGGCTGTATAGGGGACAGTCTTCAGGCAGGACCATTGAAGCTCAGTCCCAAAGGACAGGAACCCTCTAGGTGTTGAGGGGAGCATCACAATGTGACAAGTGTCATTTAATTCAAGCCAGCTGGTCACTGTCCCCTTGCATGTTGCACATTTGTTGAGGGAAATAGTCGAAGGCTGGGAGACACTACATGCCTGTGCATCAGCAGCTTTACTTCTCTTTTCACCCTGATAGAAGAGACTGTGTGCAGCTTCACTTCACCACTGGGCACTTTTTAGTTTTGGCTTATTTTCAGAGAAGCCAGATGTGTTTCTATTAAGAACATGCACCTCTTCTGTTGTTGTGACTTGTGTAATTCTTAAAATTAAGCAAAACTATTAAAGATTAATTGTTTCTGTTCACATTAAGAGCACACAGCTTCTCCAGATGTGCCATTTGACAGCCAAACAGCTGCTGGCTATTAAATCTGCCTTAAAAGCTCCATTCCTTTGTCGTAAAGGGAACAGAAGTGTAGGGACGTTTATGGGGTGACAGGCAGATGGTTTGGCTGCATCAGGTTTGAGTGAAAGTTTAAGTGGTTTCTCTGCTATAATCACAGTACGTGCAAGTTTTAACCCCTCTCATACACCTTGCCTTGTGGAGCTCTCTTGTTGGGGCTAGAGTGAGATTATTTCTAATCTCACACTTACACCTTCCAAACAACAGTGTTAGTGTTTTGTTTTTTTTTTTAGCATCTGGGACATTTCACTCTGAAGACAACACAGTTCTTTTGCTAGGTGGAGCTCAGCTGCTGCTGGTGGCTGGCTTTCAAGCTACACTTTTGAAACACAAGGTATTTTTTTTCTAGGTAAACTTGAGTTAAAAATTTGCAAATCATTTGAAAGAATGTATTGCCCCCCCCCTTTTTTTTTCCTCTGTCAAGTTTTCTTTTAAAGTATATCCTCACAGTTGTCAGAGACAGGTGTTCTTTTTGTGTTTGTAACAGCACAGTATGCTGTATGCCCAATAAACTATTTTTTATAGTGTACATGTGAGGTGGGACACAGAACCTAGTGGAGCTCAGTTTCAAGAGATCTGGCTCAAATTCCCAAGCCTAAACTGAGCAGAGATCTGCTCACTGGACGGTGGCTTCTAGGACACCGCTGATCCTTAGGGAGCTGCACCATATTGTAACTGTTGTCAATCAGCTCAGAATCTACTAAACTTGTCAGGGCTCATGAGCATGAGAAACATTTTTTCTGTACCAAAAGTGGTTTTGTTTTCTTTGCAAAAAATTATTCTTCCCATTGCTTGTTGGAAATATGCTTTGTCATTTAGTCTTGACTGGATAAAATTTTAATATAAAAATCCCAATATATTTACATGGAAAAAACCCTAAGAGTTCTATAAACTTGAATTAAAAGAGAGCAAAAATCCTGTAAAATCATATGGGACTACTTCTACACATAAACTGCCATTTAAAAGAATTATATACCTAATTTTATTCTGTTTTAAGTCCATTTCTAGTATAAATTCAAGTAGCTATTCTGTAATCCAGATCTCATTCTTTCCCCTATTCTAAAAGCCTTTTCCTGAAATGAGGTGCATTATCATAATTAGGAGAGATACTAACTGAAAGGTCTTGCCTTGAAATTTGCCACTTAAAAAAAATTATCTGAACTAATTCATCCTTAGTAGTTCAAATGTATTTCTTTCCATGGAGCCAAGCAAGCTTCACTGCCCACCCAAGGGGATGAAGCCTGTGCTTAACCTCTGGACTCTGGAATTAATTTCCTGTCAAAATGTGACTTGGTGGTGTTGGTGTCTCGCTGTAAATCCTGACTTAAAACCTTTTCTCACAATTTTTTAAGGTGGGTATTTGTGCTTTCACCAGTAACAGCAGAATGATCTCAGCACACCACCTTTGAAAATTATTATTTCAAGTAGAGTTACATGCCTTCAGTATTAATATTTTGCAATAAATGCCTCGGAACACATTGTAGGTATGTCTGCTGTTGCCACATTGCGGCTATTAGTAAACAATAATGCCAGTTTCCAGTGAAAAGCAGGGAGAGCCAAGAGTTCATAAATGGTACCAGCTGCAGAGCTGGAACTCTGCACAGAGCTTGTACCTGGTTATTTGATAAACATGTATTTATTTCTTGTCCGTGCTGCTGCAAGCCCAAAGCACATGGCTCATCAAAAAAGTGTGAGGCAGCCATCAGGAGCTGAACTGGTTGCTGCTGTTATGAAAGTTTGTATTAGTGAGAGTTGTTCTGTCTTTTCCTTCTCCTAACCAGAAAAAGATAGACTGCAAGAAGTATTCTTGACACTATTAGAAGCCACTGGTGTCCATACTTCATTCTTGTGCCGTCATATTCTGGCTTTAATGATAGTTTTGGACCAAATACAGGTTATACTCTGCCTCAGTTACATGCATAATTTAAATATTCCTGTGCATGTACAACCAGCACTTCATTGCCTTACAATGTTTGGGGACAAACGTTTTTAGCAGAGTCTGTTGCTACAGGACAAAGGGAGATGGCTTTAAACTAAAAGGGGGGAAATAAGGGAGACTTAGATATAAGGAAGAATGTTTTTACAGTGAGGGTGAAACACTGGCAGAGATTGTCCAGAGAAGTGGTAGATACCTCATCCCTGGAATCCCTCAAGGTCAGGTTCGACAGGACTCTGAGCAACCTGCTGTAGTTGAAGATGACCCTGCTTACTACAAGAGTGATTTTTAAAGGGATGATCTTTAAAGGTCCCTTCTATGTCTTGCAAATTTGCATGGATTTAATGTTTCTGGTTTTTTTTATCTTTTTAGTGCCTATTTGTCTAATTTAATTGCTAAACCGCAAAACATCTGATTTTAGAAGACAGCATGGGTCAGTAAGGGAATTAATGGTGTAGAAACATACCTGTAAACTTCACAAAACCAAAATCAGTTTCGTTTTGCTTTCTGCAGAAGCCGATTGCTGTGTGCCCTCTAGAGCTCACTGGGGGAAGCCCAGTTCAGTATCAGGAACAGTCTTATTCTAGGTTGGCTCCTAATCACCAGTATCCTGAAGATGTATTCAGGCAGTGGGATCACCTGTGTGCTCTGTAAATCTGGACTGTAAAACGTATCTCTAGACCAGACAGGATTAACGTTTTCCGTAAAAATAAATATATCCTTCCAATTATCAAAGTGGCTAATTTTAAAATACAGATAATGAAGTAATGGTTTCTGGTCAGAAGACCTTACTCTAAAAATTGAAGGAGAACCAAATGAGAAATCCAGTCAAAAAAGTAATTTTCTCGTTTTTGTGGTCATGTTGAAACACGTGAATTTTACACAGCAACAAGCAATTCGTAGGAATTTGAGTCTTTTGTGATTCCCTTTCCTTTACCCAGGCACAGCTGGTTCTTGCTTTTGCCTAGGTACTCCCAGGAGCAAGAAGGCAGAGAGATAGGGTGAGAGCAGCCAGAGGTGAACATCAGTTACAGACACAGCATCAGACAAACCTTGGGGAGCAGAGCAGAGGGATGAACGCTTCATGGTTGAAAAGAGATATTTGAAGCCAACCCACCATCTTCATGGGGTATTTCCCAACTTGATTCATGCTCTGATCGCAGGAGGCTGTGGTAACACATCTCCTCTTGCTGTGGCTGAACCAGCAGCAGAGATGAGTGCAGCCTGCTAAATACTTGCTGCTGCATTCCTGCCAGAGATTGTTGCACATCTTTTACTGTCCTCAAGACTGCACCTAGACATCACTTCATTATTTTGAAGTTGTTTTAGTCTAAGGTGCCTTAAGAAACCCTGACTATTTTGACCAAGCAGGTTGAATGGGTTGTGCTGACAGTTGGTTATGGTCATTTGCAGAAGACATGTAGAGGAGGTGGACAGTGGCCAGGGCTGTAGAGGAGTTATCCCACCTGGTTTTGCTGCAGCTGGAGCAGACTATGCAACTGCAAGCCTGGGCAATAAGTGAAATACTCTTTACCAGAAGCCACTTGTAGCTGTGAGTTTTTCTCTCAGCTGAGCAGTAAGCTGGTTGCTCTACTGATATCACATAGAAGGTGTGTGGATCAAGGAAAGAGGAGAGAACAACTAGCCTACCTTTGGTTGGTTGCCTAATCACAGGTAGATAAATGCAGTTTTGAAAGCCCAGGCTGAAAATATTGGTCTGTGATTTTAGCAGCTCTGTCTGAAATCCTTTAATATCACTCAGTAACATTTTGCTTCGCTTTACTTAACTTCCTCTCTCCTTTTGCCACATTTGTAGGGGCTTTAAGGAGGCTGCAGTGATAATTTCTCTCCTACTATGCAAATATAATTTCATGCACTTTTTTTAAAACTGCATCTTGAGTGACTGCTTCTGCTCTGTGACCTGTCAGTTCTTCCAAGCATCCTCCAAAGTAACAAGTGGTCTGCACATCCTACATCCAATTTGTTCTGCAAAGCAATCTCAGGCTTGGTTAAGCATGGGAGTCCAAACAAGCTGAAGATGCTGTTTTCTAGGGAGGTGCACTTGAGAGAAAAGGGATGTTGCTACTTAGGTTGCAAAGTCTGCATTAGGTAGCTGATTAAAAATGAGGGCTGTAAGTAGAGTGCTTGGTCATGCTGCTGCCTGAGAATTTATTGTCCTGGAACGGAGCACAGAATTGCTTAAAAAAGAAAAAGTGCCACTCGCATGGTCTGTGCAGGATTTTGCAATATTTAGCGAGGAGCAAAGGGCTGGATTTGTTTTGCGAGGTTGGTTGTTTTCCTCCTGCAGTTTTCTTCACCAGCTGCTGGGGCTCACCTGCCACCCACACACAGCTGAGGCTTTGAAAACTGCCATGAGCCTTCAGAGCAGCTGCAGCCTGCTGCACCACCGTGAGGTTCATACAAATGTGCATCCAGAAGGTCTTCCTCTGAAAGGGAGTTATGGCCAGCTGAAGTGACAACACTCTCTTAGTCAAGCTCAAGACAAAAGCAAAAGTACGAAGTACTTTCAGCAGAGAAGAAAAATCATGTGATGTATTCAAGTGCTTCAGGACCTTCTAGCACTAAAACCCTTTGCTCTTGGTCCTTTAAGTAAATCCTTTTTCCCTATGCTATAGGTCTAGCTCTTGAAACACATCCAATTATCTTATTGCTGCCATTAAATTAGTTGTGGGGTTTTTTTTTTTTGTTTTTTCGTTCAGGCAGGTTGTGTGGCAGCTCTGAAACTGACATTAAATTTTGGCTTGTCCAACTACTAGGCAGCAAGTAAAAAAATAAAAGAGGAAAAATGCTCTTGAGTTTTACTTGTCCTTATTTGACGCTGTTGGTATTTTATTGTAGTACCTCTGCAAATGATTTTGGGTTCATACTTAATGAAAACACATTTCTGTTACAGTCTCTGTCTTGTAAATATCAATAATAAAATTAATAATCTTATGCTACTAGCACGAAATTCACCACACTGATGTACTCTTATGATTAGGATGGATGGGTTTGTTTGTTGGATAATTTTATCAATTACCCTTCAAGGTTTCCTCAGAACCTGGATCCCTGTAGATTGCCTGTCTAGACTGGAATAACTGATAAATTCTCTACCACTTTCAGTTTTCCTGGTAGTTCAGATGAAGAATGTAATATTTTCTGCCTAAATCAAGAAGTCTTTTAGCTAAAACTGAGCCTTGCAGTTTGCTTTCTGCTCATACATTACTTACATGTAGAATTGGTTTAAGCTGATCAGGAAACAAAGGTCTGAGCTTGCAAAAGGCATGAGTGTTTCTTGAAAAACTGGGTTGGGTCTAAGGCTTTTTGGGGTTGGTTTTAATTATGTCTCCATTTATTCTCTGGAAGGCACATCACACCATTATGGTACATTAAGTGAACCAGCCCTAATTGCTTGTTAGTTCTGTGAATTTAGAGCTAACCCTTAAATGCATGTAAGTCGTAGAATGATTGAATGGGTTGGGTTGGAAGGGACCTCCAAAGGTCATCTACTCCAGCCCCCTTGCAGCGAGCAGGGACATCCTCCACTAGATCAGGTTGCTCAGAGGGTTGTGGAGCCTGACCTTGAATATCTCCAGGGATGGGGCCTCACTACCTCCAAACTCCTGTGTGTTCTTAGCAGAGGGACTGAGAGAAAAGAGTTTTCCCACCAAATGTGTAATCATTTTAGCATTCACGACAGAGCAATTTTTCATATGAGTGCTTTCAAAAAGGAACTTCCAGGGAAAAAAAGTTGAAACTGCATGTTGAGTAACTGTTACCAAGTGTTCTAGAAGAGAAAAGCATTGTGAACTGAGAACATAATTTTTGAGTCCTAAACCAATTTAGGCATTTTGATAGCATTTTTGTTAAAGCTGAATATAGAATTCTTGAAACATAGAGTGGGTGGGGTTGAGGGCACATGACAGTCTTCATATAATCCCCAGATGAGCTGATGTATTTTATAGACACAAGGTAGTAAAATTCCTAAAGAAGGCTTGTTTAAACATTTTAAATTCATTTCTGCTGCAAAGCAGTTGGAGATTGCCTGTGTGACACTGCTCTAGAACTCTGATTTCATACCAGGAAGGGAGGCATCAGGAGCTTAGCACAGGACTGGTTCTGCTGTCTGCACTGTCACATTCAGAAAACATTGACAAATTGACCTCCTCTGAGCTTCCAGTTTTGCTGTAAAATTTAACTTTGCTATTTCTTTCTATGCAGGTGTGAAAGTAAAGAGCTTGATGTCGAAATAAGGAACCTGATTGAGAAGAATAACACTTCCCAGTTTTGTGAGAACCCCAAACCTATTGCCCAAGTGAGTCCAAACCCTTAGAGAACTTTATGTTCCCTTAAGGTAAACACAGGCTGCTTTTGCAACACTTATCTACCAGGAAAGAACATTCAGGGGATGTTCCCTGGGTGACTTGATTATACATGAAAACTTTTGATTTCTGAAATGATGCAATGAGCTTGTTACACAACTTTTTTCCCTAATACAGCTACTTCCTTTTACGTGGAAGGCTTGAATAAGAAGATATGTTTTATAGTCCTCTAAAAGATCAACTAAACCTGATTACCACAGACTACTGCCCTCTGTAGCAAGCTATGGCTTTTGGATAACACAGATCCATGAAACTCCACGCTCCCAAGAGCACTAATTGTTTAGAGATTGTTGCATTCGATAGTCCTGATTTAACAGAAGACAAGCAGAGGTGCAGGGGAGAAAGATCTTTGAGAGTGTCAGAAAGGCTTTTAGATATATAGGAAGAAAGAAGAAGAAGAATGATTATTCAAACCCATACATCTGTGGTGTTAGAAACAGAAAATTGTAAGCCACCTGCTAAGAAGGTCATGCTCACTTGCAGGGAAGCGGCGGTTAACAAGCATGACAGAAACTTGTTCTAGGTTTCCCTCTCGGTTTCCCTCCTCTCCCCTGAAATAGCAAGCTGGTTTTGATCCTGCAGTAGAAGAATGAAAGGAAATGCCCGTTTTCTGCAAACTGGGAAAGGGAGGAGGAGTGCTGAAGCCATGGATGCCATCCACTTTCAAGAGATGACACACTCACCTGCCTGTGTGACTCCACTGTGGGGTGGAAGGAAACCTCTGAAGCCTGTGCCCTGAGGCGTGAGGCAGGAAATTGAGGAGGAGGTAAAGGAGAGATGACTCTTCTATGAAATCTGAAATTACACATGGATCCTTTCACATGTAAACCACCATCTCCAAAATTACTCATGACCTCAGGGCATGAATCTGATCTTAGCCTAAGGAGATACCCTCAGGTTAGGCTACTGGATTAGAAACAGTTAGAGGGAAGCCACAGGGAGGAATGGGGATTCCCGGCCTCAGGGGAGGAATAAGCACAGTGAAACAGAAGTCAGTACAGAATCAACATTGAACTATGAAATTACAAGCAGAACAGCAAGCCACAAATGGTCTATGGAAGCACCTGGTCCCTCATGTTAGCCTCCTTCTAGCAGAAGGGGATGTGGGAAAATATTTGTGGGGTGTGGGGAGGAAAAAGAAAGCATGTATTCACCTCAACTTTTTCCCTGTGGTCCTTGGGCACTTCGCACAGAATACTGTGGCCTGCAAAAGATCTGTGTGTGTGGTTTTCATAGGTTAAAGGAGGAAGGTTTATGATATTTCTGCACTATAAATATACTGGGTATGTTCTATTTATGCTTACAAGTCAAACAGCTTTTCACTTGGTTATTGACTTGGACTTCAAGTAAGTGCCAGCTTAACAGTTGTGCTGGTAAGCTCCAACAGTCTCAGTATAAGATGCTAAGAGTTCATGTGTTGGATTGTGTGTTTTGGAGGAGGTAATATTTTGAACAAAGCTAGTGTACTTTCAGTAACACAGGGTATAAAGTAGTACTTAAAAAAATCTCACAAACCAGAAAATGTCAGTTTGTGAAATGAAATGCTGATTTAAACTTCTTTAGGAATTAGGAAGTAGTTAATAATGAAACGACAGTCTACCCTTACCTATAGTGTTGGTCATTCATCAAGAAGTATTTTGGCAGAACAAACAAGTAATTTTTATTCTGTAACTTGTATTTCTGGAGTGAAGAGTATAAACTGCATGATGTCTGAGCTTTTGAGACAGCTATCTGGAAGTGTCTGTAAACAAATTCCCTTTTCCACTAGGATATTTTTTCATTTTAAATGTATATTATTGTTCTGATTTTAAATAGATGTACCTGAGAGAGAGAAAATGTAGGTCTGCAAAATGAAGTAATTCTCATCTCATCTTTCAGCCTATGATATCTATCTGTAATACTTTAATTGCAGCTTTCACTAGAATAAGCCAGACTAAATATCATGCATCACAATACAAATTTTACTAAAACATGCTCATGCAGGTTGTTTTCAGTATGTGTAGGGCTTCATCAAGATTTTACATATAAGAAGGATATTTTCTGGAACAGGTGAAGGCAGATAAAATTATCAAATAAGAAGGATAGAATAGCAACTAAATAATTAGTGGTGTGATAGTGGAGAGATAATACATTTTATGGGATCAGTTGTTATTAAAAAAAAAAGCAACCAATAAACTTTTCAAGCATCTGAGCCATTAGAAGTGTGAGGTGAGAAAGAAAACATTTCCATAGATTCATAGAGTGGTTTGGGTTGGAAGGGAACTTAAAGATCACCTAGTTCTAACCCTCTTACCACGATGAGGGACTCCTTTCAGTAGACCAGGCTGCTCAAGGCCTAATCTAACCTGGCCTTGAATTTCACTGAAGGGCTATCTCTACTTGCAAAAGCTACGTTGTAAACTCAACATACCCTGCTTGATACGTTTAGAAATTACCATCCAACCATTGTTCCATGAAACTTGGATTTTCATTTACCAGCCTGAGTTTGCAGATGCTTGGGTACTTGAGTCCCATGCCCTTGTGCTTAGTCTCATTGGCAATGATGGAAAACTGGATAAAGGAAATCCTGAAACAGAAGTCTATGCTATTTTTACATACTCTGAAACCACATTTTGCTCTAATTTTATCTGGTTCCCATATTAAGGTACACATTTTCTGTTAGAGTGAGAACTGCACAGCACAAAAGGTTGAAGCTGACATACTTAAGGGAAAATCCCTTTCTGCCACTCTTCACTGGGTGAACCATGTGAACCATGTTTAGGCAGGAAGAGGTGGGTTTTTCTTCTATTTTTTTCTGATTTTATTCTTCAACTAAATTCTCTTGGGTTTTGCCTTTTCACCATATGCACAAGAATGAGAAAAATGAGTTGTAATGGATATTGTAGCAATCACTGCTGGCATAGTAACAACTTCAGCAGTAAAGCCAAAAGCAAAGCTTCACTAAAATGTGAGCAAACAGAAGGCTTTCTAGAAGCCATGCAATTGTAACCCAAGTAATCTCAGTGCAAATCTAGCTTCTACAATTCTGTAACTGAACAGCACAGTATGTAAAACAGCCAACCTCCCAACAAACCTCACAGCAGATACCCCATCAGCTAGGAAGTCTTTTTAGAAAACCGATGACTTAACCATTTTGTCATCATCAAGGAAAGATTTACTTTTACTTGAATCAAGCATTTGGATGGTTCTTGCTTTCCCTGACAGGATTTTCAAAAGTGATGAGGGGCTTTCATTATCCTAACTTGTGGGTGCCTATTCTGTAATACTGCAACAAAAGCCTTTCCCAGAATGAAGATCCAGCACTCTGAAAATAAGAATTTTTATCTTCTTGTCATCCTGATGATTGTGAGAGGCTTCACTGCTGGCCATAGCTCCAAGGCTTTGATTTTTCTCTTACTGCAAGCTTTCCAGAGATAACTAAAAGGCTTTTACAATCAAAATCATCCCCTTGTCTGTCTTTTCAGTGATAGTAACTGTTTTCACAGAGACAACAATTTTGCTTCAACCTCTCCCAGTTTTTGCTGAAAGAATGCCACCACCTCTGAAGTGCTTGCGCTTCTCCTCCCTCCTCATTGACATGTCTTCTCTTTCTAAACATTTCAGACATACTCTTCTCTTTCCTATACCCTGTACTGTTTTTACATACCAATCAGTGCAGAAAAGTGCTTGTGAGGGAACTGAGCAGCATTGTTCTTCAATAGCATGTTGCTGCCCTTGAGATGTATATTCTGCAGTCTCTGAAGGCATTTGACTTTAGGCACTGGGTGAAAGGGCATCAGCATTATCTGCATGAATGCTACACTTGCCTGGCTAGGAACTGAATACTTAATGTCATTTCTATTGTGTCATGTTTTGTATGAAATACTTGTAGTGGAGAGTGGTAGCTAAGATGGTGCAAGAAAATTTGGCAGTGTTTTTAAAATGTATATATAGAGTAGAAAGCTAGCAACAAAGCTAAGAGCTTCCACAGGCATGCCTAGTTCAGATCTTATTGATTGTTAGCAGGGAGCAATACATCTTTTAAACAGGGCAGTGATGTTAGGTGAAAAATCGACTCAATATATGAGGCCACTATAAATTGTGTTCATTGACTGTAAACAGCAGCTATTTCAGCAAACCCCAAAACTTCACTCAAAACCCTGTGCATGGGCCTAGTGTGAGAAGGGACAATGGCTGTTGCCGTTCAGTGGCTGTGGTAGGCTCACAGCAAGTGAAAATATACAAATATTCAGGTCAGTTTGGCCTGAAAAGGAAGATGTGTGAAGATGCTATTGTTGTTCTAGACTCTGCTCTTCCAGGAACTTTACCTTTTCCTCTAGAGCTCTCCAGCTTTCTCAGAGCATCATGGGGAGAGGAAGGAACAATGTTGCAAGTAGTTAAAATTCTTATAAATGGCACCTTCAAATCATCTCACCCAAGAGAGAAGAGTTCACTTCCAGTAGTCGTTAATATGGTCAGTAAGATGCCAGCAATGAAGGACTTATTGTCTTCACGTCCACCTAGTTTTCCAGGAAACTGTTTTGAATTAAATACTCCATAAACCAGAAAAAATAAAAAGAACATCAGGGTCAGGAGGATATATTTCATCTGCAACTACAAAAGAGTAGCTTGCTTCCAAGTTGGGATTTGTATCTCGCAAAAGATGAGCTGCTTCATCATACACTGTGAACCAGAGATCTGGAATGTGGCTGTTAATTCCAGCATTTCACAGGATTACTTTTGCTTTGTCTAAATTCTGTTTTGAAAATTGAAAGAACTCTCAGAGATTTATATTTTATGTCACATTTCATAGGCTATTTTGTTCCCTCCCTTGAAAAAGAAATAAGCAACCTCTGCCCTCACTGAAAAAGCCTTGGACCTGGGGATCTTTCCATCTCAAGTCCATCATTATGCAGACCAAGGACAGCAATACTTTGCACATCCGTGTTTTGTCCTGACTTTGTATGTCAAGTCTATCGAAGCCTTTTCTTCATTAGTCTTTATTGTGAGTTGAACCTCATTTTCCAAATGTGAAACTAAGACATAAGTTTGAAGTTAGAACTCAAGTCCTTTTAGCATCTTGAAGCAAGTTGATCCATGCTTAGTTGGGGTAAGCACTAGTTCTGCAAATACAATGTCTTTAGGAGAACACCACTGCTTGTCATTCACCCGTGCAGCTTTTCCTCGAGGAAAGTAAATCAGTTTTCCAGTTATGGTTGTCCTCTAAACATCTCTTTGCAATAGCTGTTAATAGATTGCGCTATTACTCCTTTATAAGCATGACTCAGTGATTTCTCTGTCATGATGGTTCACACAGTCTTAATGTCACTTGATACTTACTTAAGTCCATTTTTACAACTGGAAGCAGGGATAGAAAACCCTGTCCTGTAACTTACTGAAAAAAAGCTTACTCTTCCTTCCCTCACCCATGCAACTTCCTCTCTCAGGCTGAACTGGCCAGTTGATTGTGATGTACATGCACAATGAGAGGAGTGCTGCCTTGCCTGGCATATTACTCATAGGCAGTGTGCTTCAACCCTGCTGGGAAGCCCCAGCCAGGAAGGAGGAAAAGCTTAAAATCAAAATTCCACCGCTTATTTCCGAACCTCAGCTGTTTCCAAACAGCGCTCGCAGACCTTCTGGGTCTTAATGTAATTCTGCTCCTTTAGCCAAGGTGAAATATCTGCTTAATTGCTTTGTTTCTTCCAAAGACCCTTAGTGAAGCAAACACCCAAGGCCATCTTGGATGCACGTGGACAGGTGTGAGTGAGATGGAAGCCTCAGGAAACCCACCGGAAGTAAGTGACTGTTTTGGCTGTCCTCTGATATGCTGATTAACAGGAACAGCTTGAGCTGGTGCAGGTATCGTGTGTCGCTTTGTAGACTGGAATTACGGACTCGTTGTGTTCCTGTAGATTTGTCTGAATGATTTAAGCTGTTTAATTTGTTATTATACAAAGGATAGAAAGTGTTTCATTGTAGTGACCCAACAACTTCTGTGAGCAGTTTGGGTCAGTCGGTACCAAGGGTATGTACAGCTGTTAGCTTTGTGAGTTCTCTTATTCATTGAAATAGAACTCTTAAAATGTACTTAAATTTAAACCTGCTTAAGGCCCCAGGTTCTGAAAACAATTCATGTGAATAACTCTGCTGACTGCTAGATAATTGCTTCACGTAGGCTGAGTTGAACATGTTGATGGAATTTGTGCTTCTACATGTTTGCTGGCATGGGAATCAAGTGTTCCCAAGACACAACAAAACTATTCTTTGATCTTCTTCATGGATATTCGGCATTAAATTTTTTAGCTGAAGAAAATACATTTATTTTCAGAAATTTAAGACCTCAGGAGTGCTGACACTTTTATTCTAGTTTTTCATAGATTGGTTGAGAATTGAGGGAGAAAAAACAATAAATCCCTGACCATGTATCTGAACACAACATGTTTTATTTTTATGAGCATGTATCTTTTTTTCCAGTACAGAGCAAAGCTCTGATATATATCTAATAGATCACATGCCTTTTTTTTTTCATGGTAACTCATAGAAACTTCTTGGAAATTATGGTCTATGATGCTGCCATTGTGACAGGGAAGGCTTAGCTGCTTTTGTCCTGCATGGGGAAAACTCCACACTTTAAAAAATGGAACAATTGCAGACTGATTTCCCAGATTCTCCAAATGACCTGTACATTTTCTGTATTGCTTGTTTTGAAGTCGTTGTGCTAAAGTTTATTGCCTTGGGCCTGCAAGCACTTACTGGGGCAATAATACTAATTATTCTAGTTCTTATAAATGAAAGGAATTAGGCCCACTTCAACTTATGCTCAACTTCTGTGGCTTGTTCTACTCATTTGTATTACCATCTGTAAAGTAATTAAAATCCTATTTTGTGTTTTCTGTCTCAGATGGTACAAACAGGCATCATTTTGTTTGTTTCAGTGTCCATTTGCATAATGCTTCAATTAAAACAGCAACCAAGCAGGGTTAGAGCAGATGTACATTTCAGGATTTTGCTATCAGCAGGTGTAAAGGTGCTGAAACACAGATGCAATGGAAGAAAATGTTGCTCTTTCAGTTTTTTTAGATGCACGTGGCAGGGTGGGTGGGAGTTTTATGTTACAATCTTTACTTGGAGAGGGGATACCATTCATTGTTTAACATTTGTTTTCTCCAGGCAAGGCACATATCACAGACCAAAAAGAAGACTATATCAGCCAGTTCTCTGGAGCAACAGATCCTTTCACTGGAAAGACAGAGACGAGAGGTGATCTAAAGTTTACCCTTAACCTTTACAGATAAAAACTCTAAGATAGGCATTGCAGTATCAGGGATAGACCTGAGGCAGGAAATCACGGAACATGTTATCACTGTTACTTCCACTGTGTTTATGCTGCCAAGTACTTTTACCCACCACTCCAGCCAGGCCCATGATTTGTGGGAATCTCACCCTGTGCTCTTGCAAGACAGTTTCTACATGGAGTTTTTTGGGGTGGGTTTTTTTGGGTTTTTTGTTGGTTTTGTTTGTTTGTTTGTTTGTTTGTTTTTTTGTTTGGTTTTGTTGGTTGTTTTTTTTGCATTTCTTTGCAGCCCAAATTGTGCGAGCACATGAAATTATCTTTAAACTAATTCCTATAGTTATGCTTCTGTCTACCAAACTGGGCAGAGTTATATTTGGAGAAGCAGAGACTTAAATGATACACGGGGCAAATTTTCTTACTGATAGCTAATGTAAAGGTCAAGAAGCCACTGTAAGTGGTAGCCAGTGGTGTCTTGGTCCTAGGTGGGAGCAAACTGGAAGCCATTCTTTCGCTGAGCATCCTAAAGAATGACCTTAGAAAGTAAAATACTTCAGAAGGACATATTTTTTTTCAATAAAAATACGTACACTCCTACTGCTACATGCATGATAAAATGATCATCCCATCTTGCATGTGTATGCTTGCTGGGGTTAGCAGAAAGGCAAGAGGGCTTTGCACCCAGAAGTAACTGCAGTCAATAGAAGTCTTTAATTCACTTTCTAGGAGTCAAAGACCTAATTGGAAATACATTTCTGAAACTTAAAGCAAAGCAATAAGAAAGTTCTTGGCTGTATAGGAGATGTAGCCTGGGATTTGTACAGCATTGCAGATGATTCACCTGTAGCTTATTGTGTATTTGCATGTTTCCTAAATGTTACTTCCTGAACATTTGTGTAATTCAACTGAAACATCAAAGCTTTGGCAGAAGGGCTGTAAAGCTTGCCAAATCTTGACATTGCCTTCTCTGAAATGAACTGGCCAGATCGTGAGAAGGTTGTGAACACTCATAGCTGGAGATTTAGAATGTCAGTCTATATTTTTATTTATTGACAGTGTTGAAATAAGGGTTATTTACTGTGACTTCCTGGTAATTCCAGCTTCTGGAAGTGAACAAGCAATGGGATCGTCAATTCAGGAGTATGAAACAGCTTTATGAAAAACAGGTAACAGTGTTTACTACTTCTGTTGGAATCTGCATGCCCCATGCTGATGGTTAAGTCTGTGCTTAAATACCAACCAGTCACAGCTATAGTAAATATCTTAGGGGGAAAGTCATCATGTTTGCTTTGTCTTTAGCTCACAAATTAAAAAAGCTTCATCACATGAAAGTGGAGCTAACACATGTACAGTTTTCAGTAGGACAAAATAACCAGAGAAGCAGGGCATCTTTGAAACAGTAGGGAGCAGGGTAGACATGGCAGCAGGGATCTTCATGTCCTCCATATGGTGAGAAAAAATGCTCATATTTCAGAGAACAGTTAGCTGAAAATTAGCTTGCAGTGCCTGGTGTGCCCAGCCACTGATCTGCATCATCACATAGCTGCTGGTTCTTGTCCCATCTCTTGTGGCTGGCTGCTGAAGCCTGGAAACTCACTGAGGCTCCTTATAATGGGAGAGCTCTCAGATCCTCTGTGAATGCTGCCTTATATAAACAGAGAGCCTGTTTTACTTCTGAGAAACTGCTCTGCACCAAAGCTCTTTATTAAAAAAAATTACAATTTTGTAAATAAATATATTTTATTTCCATTTTGTTAAGATCCCATTGGCACATCTTTCATTCCTTGTTGGTAGCTGCATGACATCTTTGCTGTGGATGTTATGATCAGCTGCTTGCTGAAGCTGGCTGCTTACAAGTTTTGCCTAGTATTCTAAAACCCATATTGGTTCCTTGACTGACATTTCACATCTGTTTCCTTCCATGAAAAGGAAGTTTGCATAGTGACCTCATGGCCTTGTCAGGAGAATTTTCTCTAATATATTCCAGTAAGATTTATTGAAATCTGGATCATTTCTGTGATAACTATGTATTTTATTTTTTTAATTTCTCCCATTTGCTTTTTTCATTCTCTCCATTCTCTGTCTAGGTCATTTGGATGTGCACCACTGGACAGGGCACTGCAAATTGCTTAAGGAAAAAAAATAAAAAAGGAATATTGAATATTCATTTAGAGGGACAGACCCTTGATAGTTGTTCTTTGGCAGCAAAACAGTGCAAGACATTACTGGGTTAACACTAACAAAGAACTTGCCCAGAGTCATTAAGACAGATCAGTGCATTTTAGAGGTGGGAAGGGGAAAATTAATGGCTGGGTACTTAACACACACCAGATCCACCCTTTGAGACTGATCTGAGATCTGAAAGGATTTGAAGGCACCTTCAAGGTGCAGTGCCTTTCAGGATCCCCAGTCAGCCACCATCATCTGTCGCTTGCTTTTCAGCTGTCAGAAATGAAAGCAAAACTGGACACGTCAGAGAGGAGAGTGGGTGAGCTGGAGGAAGAGAGACACCGACAGTTTGCAGAAGATGGGAGGTTGCAGGCTCTGGGCAGAGAGAGGCCGTTGCAGGAAACGGTAGGAGGGTGCACTCCATTGCCTGTTCATGCTCAGTGTTGAACACTCTCTTGCCTTTTTTCTTTCTCTTCTCATGAGTAGCCAGCATGGGTGGTCTTACAGTGTGAGATGAGATTGTGGTGTTGAGTGCTTTTCAATATGGTACCCAAGGAAGTGGCTGATCTTCTGTCTGATCAGAGAACTATACATAGAGCCATTTTAGTAGACATTGGCAGAGAGCGCACCATTTGTGTGTGTGTGGGAGTAAAGAGCAGACTGATATGAATGCTGCAGAGATTTCCTTTCTCACTGCTCATTTTGGGGTGAACTTCTTTGTGGATGAAAATGCTACAATGATTTCAAATGGAATAGGAACACCATTGCATGTGCTATATTAAATGTTTGGTAATAAATACTTGAAGGAATGAATTCAGCTCCAGACAGCCATGTTTTGATCTCAACAATATAGGTTTTTATATGTGTCCTGGCTGACTCAGCTCCCTATAAATATTGGTGATGTTGGTGCACTGCAAGCTGAAAGTGCCTGGGCCAATCAGCTACTACAGAGTGGTGTTCACCTCACACTGAGAAGGGTTGAGCACTTCTCTCAGGACTCATTAGGTGCTGGCTGTTGTATAGGCATTCACATCAGGTAAACCACCAACCTGAGTGATTGGTGCAATGTACACACAAAACTTTGTGGCCCATTTTACAAGCACAGCAGAGTGCTTCATGGTGTGACACACTTCTTAACCTCTTGTAAGACTTTCTGTCTGATTTTTGGCTTCTCAGTGTGCTTGATAACGTGAAACAAACCCGAAAACAAATGTCAATCACATCACCTCCAGGCTCAGGCAAGATGTAATTTATGTACTGCAGAAAAATAAATGCACCACTCTTAGCTTCTGTCTTCATCTTGCTTATTGATCATGGTATGGTCATAGCTAAACACTTGCCTCATTTCCAGCCAATAGGACCTCTTACAGGCTTCAAAATAGAGTTTGTTATTATGTAGTTGCTGAATCACTGCCTGTATTTGCTCCAAGCGTGGATTCAGTGTGAGGCAATCCATCTTCCTGTAGCTTAGAACGGGAGAAAAAGAAATGATCTCATGTGTAAGAAACTGTTTCTCAGGAATATGTTTTCACTGGATCCGTAAGTACAATGATGCCCAAACCGTAAATGCCTGGTAGCTGTCTGCGCACAGATATGTCTCTTGCACAGAACCCTCCCCTGCCCCCAAACATTCATATGGTGTCCTGTGATTGTTGGATCTCACTTTTGATCAATTAAAGCAGCTGCAGAAGAATATCTATAGCAGTTTTGTTTGGTTTTTGGGGTTTTTGCAGAATGAGCCATTCTGTTTCCTATGTCTAAGCAGCTTTGGTTTAAAACAGCCTGGCAAAAGTAGGCTCATGAGGAATGTTAGAGAGGCTTAAATAGTGCCATTTGCTTCAGGGACTGATTTGGAGCTTAGTTCCTATCACTATACATGGAAATTAGCTGTACTGAAAGTGACAGGAGAAGAGAATCAAACTTGAAGTTTGACAAATCTGCCCTGATAATTCTTCAAATACCATCTTGAAAGATCATGTGTAAATCCTGTTGCAAATAGGGACATCTTCCTGCTAGTTTACTGGGGTGGCAACAGTGTAGGCATATGTGCTAGTTTGGGTCAAGCTTAAGTCACTGACAATTGTGATGGGATCAAAGAAATAGACTTTTAAGCTTTGGTTGATAGCTTGGTAAATCTTTAGCAAGCTGAAACCTGCCTCAGTCTCTCATGTAGTGGAAAAAGCCCTCAGACCACTGAGATGCTGCCTCCACGACATTATGCTACTGGGAATGGCTGGGACTCCACCAGCTTTAGTCCTGGCATTTTGCTATGAGTACCTAAGAGGAAAATGAAATTATTACCTGTAGGGTACTAATCTGGTTGGCCTGCCAATTTTCTCATGCCTTTGTGCAACTGCAGACTGTAATGAGCAATGAGCACCGATTTGGTCTGATGTCTTGTCTCTGTCTCATCATGTGGTGAGTGGTCAAAACAGTTTCCACAGACTTTATTATATCTGGGTTTAACTAACCATCCATCTTCCTGTTGCCTCCCTTCCCAGCTGTGCTTGGGACAACAAAAATGCAGCACATCTGCCAGACAGAAGATATTCTGAAAACTGTTCTTGAGAAATGGTTCCATCTGCATTTTAGCAGCATCTCTCTGTATTTTTGCATCCCAGAAAGAAACCAAGGTCCTTAGTGAAGCTCTCCTTGAAATAAAAGAAGAAAACAAGCTCCTGAAGCAGCAGAATGCCTCAATGATCAGAAAGAAGGAACACTATGAGTGTGAAATAAGTCGTCTCAATAAGGTATGAACAAGAGTCAGCCACTGACCAGGACCTTCTCTTTTAATTCTAGAGTCTTTGTTATCAAACAGTGACATTACCACATGCCTAGATGTCCTGAGCGAACAACCTGTTCATAGTAGCAAACTGATAATCACCATTTGGAGCTGGAGGAACAAGCTAGAACTGACTTTTGCTGTGCATGCTGTCTTGGCAGGTAGTGGGGTTGCATTGCAAAGAGGAAAGCTAGGAGAAATTCTGGCTTCTCTTGTGAAACCTCTCTGTATGTCATGTCCAAGCTCTGTCTACGTTCTCTCTCGTAGTACCAGAGGGAAATGGCACGAAGATGGTTTCATATGCATCCAGTGGAACACTGTGATGAAAAAAAATCAGATAGTTTGAAACCTGTTGTTTTACATATATCCTGAGTTTGAGAATAATGGCTTCTCTCACAAGACATGTTGCTGTCTTACTTTTTATTTACATAAAGTATCTAGATATTATGTGTATATGTCTCTTCGGGGAGATTGCCAAAAAATAGCTAAATGGGAGTGTTTTTTTTTTTTAAACTGAGGGAAAGCAATAAATATAATTTTGTTAAATCAAAAGATCACATAAAGCAGTGGGTGTTTTCTAACAATTTGGTATTTCATGGTGAACCACAAACACTTCCTGAGGAAATGCACTGCAGTGCACCATTGCTGTGTAACTTGAAGTGATGCACAAGCAATGGTGTGCAAAAGTCAGGGTGAAAAAAGTAATGTTGCCATATTAAAGGATCTGGCAGAACATATCAGCTCTAGTTCTTTTTGAAAGTCATTCACAGGACGTGCTCAAAGCCTTGGTGGGAGTTTCATTCAAGGTCTTCTTTGTAAAGTGCCTTACTTCAATGTTTTATTTTGTTGTGAACTATGATAGATGGGTTAATAGACCATTCTTTTAAATGAAACATCATATTTCCCTAGGAGTGATTTACTGTGTACTTGCACCCTTCAAATCTCAAGTCATGAATGCTGTAAGAGTGGAAGGGGCCTTCTGTGTCCTTTTAAGTCTAGTTCTCTTGCTATTGGAGGTTCAGTGACTTGAAGTTCTTTCAATTTCTCTGAAATCAAAGATTTTTTTCCTTAAAAATACTTAAACTTCTACTGTGCTTCTGTTGGAAAGCTGTTCTGCAACTATAATCCTTATTTCATTAGATGCTTTCATCTGTTTCAATTGGGCTGAATTTATTCTAGCCAGATGATACCCATTTGTTCTTCTGGTAGTAGTGTCAAACAGCTCTGCCTCACTCCTTGTGTGCAGCAGATCTATCCCCTCTGTGAAGCAAACGTTTAATACAATGATTGCTCTTGGGGGCATTTGCTCTTTCCCTATAGCTACAGAAAGCAATTCTATTTTCACTAGAGGACAGTTTAGCTAAGCTGACCCAGCTCTTTTGGTCCTTTTGAATACAACTGTCCCTGTCAATATCCATGGGTTTTTTCATCTAAGTCTGATCCGGTCTTACTTTGATGTCTGCAGCATGAAAGTCATGTTGCAATAGTGTAAGAGTTTGCAGTGCTATATTTCAAGATTATTGGCTTTCTTGTGGCTGTTACAGTCTCCATGATGTAGTTCAAGCCAAATTTCTGACTTACTTCATAACTTTGCTGCTCAGTTGTTATTTAAACATAGACTAATAAACTTTAGTGTATTTTCTCTGATAAGAAAATTTGGAGTTTATGAAAGATATCAGGTAGAAGAGTGCTTACTTCATCCCATTTTTCATATTTAGAAGGCAAATCTCTTCAAAATTTCCTTGCAAGCCTACCATGGTCTCAAAGTTAGATTAAGAGGTTTCTAGGTGCATGGACCAGACCACTTATCCTGTTTGCAGATTTGGAAACCAAGGTAGTGATTTTTCAATCATAAAGTTACATTTTTGATCTTGAAAAAGTCAGATTATTTGTGCTGGAGTAAAAAATCCAAATCAAAACAATGTTGTTAGAGACAAAGAGGGGTAAGAGTGATTTAAAAATTACTCCATTTAAAGGGAGAGCTTAATAATACTGTTAAAAATTAACAAAATCTGCAAAGAACTGTGGCAGAAATTGGTTGAAAAATAGGAGTAAGAGCTTTACCAGTGTGATGTGTGTATTCAGAACTCCCTCTAGTGACAAGCTATAGAGCCTACATAAATTCTCCTCAACCAGAGAATTTACTTGGCTTTCATTTGAAGAACTTTGTGTTCTTACTGCAAAAAAACTTTCAGTCAGACTTTATTGTAGTTCCATTTATAGGCCAACTTTGAATATTGCTTTTATGTTCTCAGGGTTTTCGTTTGCTTGGCTTTGTTTGGTTGTTTTTTGCCTTGTCTAAGTTCAGACACTTGTCTTTATTTTCTCAAATTCTGACTGGAAATGGTGTTAATGAATGAGATTTACAGCTGTGATTTCCATAGGTAAATGCTGGGTATAGTTAGAAATTAAAAACAGAGTCCCCTAAATGGCGCTGACTCAGTTGTTTGGATGAAGTGTAGGCACTTTGAAATTGTGGACCTAGTTGTGTATTTATGTTCTTCGTGGGGTTTGTATCCAGTGTGTATAATTGAAGCAACTGCAAATGAAAGGGAAACCACCACAAGTTTGTGACTCACTCTAGGCTGTTTAGTTAGAGAACAAACATTCTAATAATTTAAAAATTTAGGTTTTTTCCATGTGGTGAATCTCTCTTTAGTAATTCTCTATTTGACATTGTAGGCCCTTCTGGATGCATTGAAAAAGCAGCATGCACCTGCTTTTGGGACTCTGGAGAAGGCTGACAGAAACAGCCTTGAGGACATGAGAACCCAAGTTGAAGTTCTCAGACAGCAGGTAAGAACAGCTAGAAGTAATCCTGAATGGGTTTCATACAGCATAAATTTGGTCTCTCACCCAAGAATTGTGCCTTGTAGACTTGCTATGCAGAGCTTTTGAAAGGAACCAGTTTAGCTGTAGCCCATTCAGATGGTGTTTCCCAAGATGCTGTCATCACAGCAGTATCCACAAAGTGAAACGGAATGCTTGCAAAAAACTGAAGCAAGGATTGGTATGGGACTTGAAGCATCAGAATGGCTCTCCTTACTTTTTGAGGCATCCTGCCAGCTCTCTGCTAGGGGCTCAATTCTATCCAGAGGGAATGCTAAACGTAATGAGTTATTGATTGTGTCTTCTGCTTCTTTTTTACTTAGTAGTTGGAAGTTCAGAGAGTTCTCTAAGAATCTTAGTCTTGGAAAACTAGAGGGTTGGCATTGCAGTTTTTTGAAGTGTGAGGCAAAACATTTGCATCTGTAACTTGCATACCAATCACTACAGTGTGTTTATTTTTTTTTTTTTCATTTTGTTCTCAGCTATTCAAGTGCTCTGTGCTCTTTTTCTCTTTGCATACAAAAGAATCTGCTCAAAAGCATGATACTTTTCAGATAGTTTCACATTTTAGGACAGGGTTGTGGTTAACATTATTGACACACAAGTGGATGTGATCAGAATGGGAATTTTATTCAGTGGGAATAAAATACTTGTTTTTGTCACGTTTGACAGCAGGGCCAGATTTTGCTCTCTGATGTAATGCTTGCCACATGCTGGAGAATAAAATCCTGCACTTGAGTGTACAGTAATGAGTTATTTCATTCTACACAATAAAATAGAGTAAACCCATTTTTTCCAGAATTCTCATAGGGTATCCATTTTATGAATATCTTTTTCTAGTTGTATAAATCAGTACAGTGAGCTCAGACTTCCTTCTGCACAAAATGGAGCAGGAGGCTCTAACTGTATGGAGGAGGGACTCTTGGGACAAAAAGTGACATGACAAGGTCTCACCAGAGCTTGTCTGTCATCAGCCCATCGTTGACCATGACAGAAGAGATGAAGGGATTCATCCCTTGAGAGGGTCTCCCTCTTCTCAGGGCAACAGGATATATGGCAAAACTGTGACAAAGTGGTTCCCTTGCAGCTTCAGCAGATCATACAGCTGAGGAGTAGGTGAGAGGTGGGACAGCAGAGTGACAATCAGGAGAGAAGAAAAGAGGAAATACTGAGGAGAGAGGAGTGTAGACAGATAGGGATACTGAGAAAGGTGTAGATGGGCAGGGGTACAAGATATCTAGATTTGTGTGACAACTTTGCCTCTGCTTCAGAGGATCGGGATGTGCGTGGCTCCTCCAGGCAGAGGCTGTGAAGCCAAGTCCCCACAAGACCACACAAAGCCTTTGTTCCTGTTACACAGTGTTGTTCAGGAAGGGGGTTATATCTAGTGGGTGACCATCAGCTCTGAAAAAAACCTTGCAGAGATTAGCTACAACAGGCAAGTTGTGAAAACGTTTTATGGAGCCTGGTGTTGACTTTTCTTTCACTGAGACTAACATTTCTTCAGTACTCTTGTGAACTCGTAGTGTTGCTGCCTGCAAAAAGAAAACTGGATCTGTACAACAGGCAGGGCAAGAGCCATAGCAGGTTCTTTGGAAGCAGACTGTCAGCAGGCTTTAGTGACCAGCCAAGAGACCGTAAAAGGACTTCTGAAAGTTCTGGTGATGGTTCCCACTCCAACATCCTTTTGCTGTTATTTGTCAGTAGAAGTGATACCAACCTCCAGTGTCTTACCAGGTGAATACCTACCCATTAGCTGAAGAACTAAACCAGTCAGCTCACCACAAATTCATGTATGAAATTGCATTTTGCTTCTGAATCCATGTGCTTACTGCCTGTGCCTGGGGTGGTCAGATTTTTTTTTTTTTTTTTTTAATGGACCAGTGCAGTATGATTCCTGGTGATGTAAAAACATCTTAAGCCATTGCATCCTTCAGTATTTGAAAGGCAGCTGATGTACTAGGAACAGGGTCAAACCTCTGTATGTCCAGTTTGAATTGTGTACGTAACATCCCACTTGGATTCTGCACTGGGGCAGGTAAATTCTTTAGGCTGCAGTTTAGGGGGATGAATGACAAGTCCTGTATTGCAGAAAAAAGGCACATGGGCCAATTATTTTTTTTTTCCAGACACATTTTCTAATATCTGAGGCACAACCTTCTCTTACAGTTTTGTTTTGTTTTGTTTTTTTTTTTTCTCAGTGGTTACAGCCAAGGTCTAAATTCCTTGATAATCCTGACTAGTTCAGGTCTTCTGGTCATTAGTATGTGACCACAGCTCTAAATACTATCATTTATCCTGCACAGATGAGTCCTTTGGGCCACACCTTGGATAGACAGCTAGTGCAGTGGGTAAGGTAAAGCTGCAGACAGCTAGGAAAATTGAGGCAGGCTCAAGGCCATTGACATTCAGTAGGCTATAAAAAGGCAGGATGTTATTTGATGATAATGGCTCATCATTAGGGTAGAGAAGGTGATAATGTTCTGTCAAACTGTGCAAGAAGTCAGGTTTTTGTGCTGTGCCAACATCTCCATGAAAATTGTAACTGCCTGCCTCTGAGATACAGGGCAGAGTTAAGTCTTCCAACCTGAGCCATTCTATGGTTTTATAATTCTGTGATAACCGAAATCTCAAAAAATGATAGAAAAATGTTAGAAAAATGTTTGTTCTGCTACTGTTTATCCCTTGAAATGATCAATGTCTTTAGCATTTGCTATCTTACTTGTAACATTTAAAACTGATATCTGCCAGTCACCCTTTAAAGCTGCAAGGGTGTATGAATTCTGCACGTGTGGACTGTTTTGACTGACCAGTGCCACTGGAAAACAGCCATTGCTTGTCATTTGGTTTTGGCCAAATGGTTTTGGTGAAAAAGATGAGAGAAACTTCTGGTTGCAGGATTCTAAGGGGAGGGAGCCCTTTGGAATGTACCCCACTGCTTGGCCAGTGTTTAAAAACAACAAAGTGGATGGAAACTTCCATTGAGGCTCTGCTGAAAGTGACATATTTGATCATAATGGTTGCAGGTACAAATATATGAAGAAGATTTCAGAAAGGAAAGGTCTGACAGAGAAAGACTTAATGAGGAGAAAGAAGCACTGCAGAAAATTAACAAGAGATTACAGTCTCAACTGAATAAACTAAACTCTCAGGTATGAGTCAAAATAAAGTTACCACTGCCAGCACATGTGTATTTTATTTTTATTTTCTCACTTTCCACACAACCCAAGGCTTTCTGGCTTCCATTAATTGACATTGAATTTTATATAGGGTCACCACCTGGGATGAAATCATTCTGAAGTAATGCAGTAAGAAGATGAGAAATTATTTGAGGTGACTTCCAAATTAAGTAGATGAAAGGAGTATTTGTTGCAAAAACTCTTCAAACGTATCCTAAAATGGAGCAGGGGAGAACCAAAATCAGAGGACTGCTGATTGTTTCACTGGCACTCGATGTAAGACTTGTAACATCAAACCAACTTTTGAAATAAAAAGATTCTGTAATTAATTATGACCTCTGCAGTGGAATTACAGAGTTCTGTTAATATCACTGAGGAAAAAAAACTGTCTCCATCCAAATTAGCTGAGCAGTCGCTGCAATAGTTTTTTGCTGCAACACCCTTTTATCTCTTGACAGTAGTGTCAGTATTCTGGTCACAGACATTAAGGAAGCCATAGTAAAATCATGGCATGCAAAACTCTGAGCTTTCTCAATACTCATTTTAAAATGATGAAATTTTGAGGTTTCTGTCTTGACAAAATTTTGCAATATCGTAGAAGAATAGCTGATTGCCAAAATGTCCTGTGGTGATTTATTGTCCTCCCCAACCCTCTTGTGAAACAGAAACTTCAGTATTGGCTTATTCTCACCCAACCCATGCATCGATACTAGTAGAGTCTTGCAGTAGTAGCAGAGGCAAGGTCATGTCAAGCACCTCTCACCCCTTGACTTCAGCAGGAGTGGGAAGCATATTGGGAGTCCTGGGTGATGTTGCTGCAGTAAGGCCCCAGACCTGTCAGTGCTTTTATGGGTACTTGGAAGCATTTCAAGCAATGCCAGAGGGAATGAATGCCATGATTTGCATCCCAGGTATATAGAAATACCTTGGACAAGTCTATAGCATTGCATGCAATATCTGTCAGGTGTACTTCCCTCACCCACCAGCTCCTTCCTGGGTGGTTCAGTAAGGTAAAGCAATGTTTTTGCAGAAGACAGAGTATTCAGAGTACCTTCCTCCTACATATGTTTGCACCATCTAGAAATTGTAAAATACTGCACTTCTTGCACAACCCCAACTGGTCAATGGACACAGTGAGAACCTCTCACAGCCATGAGTGTCAAAAGCACAAGTCAGTTTTCTTAAATAATGTGTAAAATGAAGAGGCTTGAATGAGCAGCATTGTGACCTGTGCTGAGAGAGGAGGGTTTCACTGGCTTTTTGCCAGTGAATTCGTATGTGAATATTCTGTTGGTCATTGTACCCCACTGTTAACGTAGTTTTTGCTTTGTTTTCTGACAGACCAAAGATCTCTCGTTGCAATCTGAGAAGCCCAGCTACCCACCTCCCCTCTTCATCTCGCCATGTGCTAATCATGGGAGTTGTGGCTTGCTTCTTCACTATCAAGATCCTCGAGTGCATTCAGTGTCTTGCAGGACTCACGAGCACCAACAGCACTCGGTAAGGTTCTCACCATCTCTCATTTCACAGGGGCATTGACTTTCTCAAGGCATCACACAGAGGAACATGTGGTGCTATCTCTAGGTCATCCTCTGTTGTTTCCCAGTTTGTTGCCGGTTCCACATCAAGATTTTGTACTGGGTTTAGAATTAACCCTAGGTCTGGAACAGCTTGGATATCTCTGTATGGTCTCTTCCCTTGCTATCTATCCAGAAGTGCTGATTTTCTCAATAGCTATGTTCTGTTCCTCTCTGCTGTTCCAGTGTCTTTGATACCAAGTTGCACAGAGTGCTGCCATGTGCATATTAATGCATAACTAACAAAAAACTGTGCAGAAAGAGGAAAAATTGCAGCAACTTAGATATGAGGTTGATTAGTTATGCTTGAAGTATCTATTTTTATTTACTTTACATTTACTTTGGCAAATACTATTTATCTACATAACCACTAAGAAGAAAAAGGGGTTTATTGTAAGTTTGCTTTCAATGATAGTGGTAGTCATCCCTTCATTAAAGAAATAAGGCTGGCTGATTGGACTCTTGCTTATTTCATAGATTAATTTACCTCCACAACACATGTTCAAAGCCCAGTCTAGCTGTATAGTTACCGGAATTCGTAACTGTGGATTTGCTCTCTGGAACCCATTTCTGGGCCTTCAACATAAATGGTAGTGACAAAATGTGACTGTAATGAGGGTCAGCATTACTCTGGTCTCTTCTCTCTGTTCTAAGACAATTTGTTGCCGTATTGTGTCTTACTTCCACGTCTTGTTCTGGGTATTTCTTTCTCTGTCCCTTTGGAAAATGCTCTTCACTCAGCCTCTGTATTCATAGGTAACATAACTGTCTTGCCATCAGGTAATACTACTGCAGCCAGACTGCACAGTCCCAGATTCCCTGGATGTTTGCTGGGGCAGGCACACAAACTATCAGCAGGACTCACAGTGTTGCTGTTTGAGTACAAGGGCAAAATCCCAGATGCTGTCACTTGTACCCAGTAGTATCTCCCTTCTGGTATGCTGCTGTGAAACTAGATTACATGAGGAATAGGGTTCTGCTGAGGGTGAGACACTTTGGCTGTGAATGCTTTAGAATTGCAATTTTCCCAAGCAAGGCTGTGTATTTCAAATAAATAAATGAAATAAATCAGCAGAAGTGGAAGTCATATCTGAGTGTGGCTCACACAGTGGGAAATTTGCTGTTTTTTTCCCTGGCACACAACAGGGGCTGTCTTCCTCAGCATGAAGAATAATAACTTTGCATTAGGGCAAGTTATGTGAGGGGGAGTTATCCATTTCAAAGCAAATATTGCTTCAAAGAAGGATGTTGTGGAAGTGCTTTGGGTTATCTGAGTGGGTTGTGCTTGTTCAAATCAAGTGAGAACGCATTTACACATGGCAAATGTCATTCTAAATACACAGTATGTGTTTCTGGTTATAAAGCTGTCACACATGGAAAGATGCTCATTATTTCAGGAATTATAGCTGAATTGTTTGCAAAACACATAGAAGGCTTTCAAACTAGAAATCCAACGGAAAAGCTGTGGTCAAGCAATTCATTTCTGTGCTTCGGGAGTGTGCTTATCTGCCTATTTATCAGAGTTGTAAGTATTGCAGAATGTTTTTCACTGCAATTTGGACACTGTCCCAGATTATTTTGGCTCTTCTCCCTGAACTTTCATCATCTGGGTTTCTAATTCTGCAAGGGATCACTGGGTTTACAACTTTGCCATTCCTGCTGGAGCGTTGGGGTCATTTGGAGTGGTTGCTTTGAAACTCCCAGTTTCATTCTGAGTTTTCTTTGAAATTGTTTGTCTGTGCGAGTGCAGCATTGCTGCTCTGAGCTTTTGATACCTCCCTGAGCAATTTGTTTAGCAATGAAGAAAGGTGTTAGAATTTAATGGGTGTCCTGAGTTAAAATATGTAATCCTGTATGTTTAGTCTGTGCTTTTGCTTTTTAAATTCTTTTTATATCTTGCACTTTTTAATTTCTTTTCCTTTGTTAGTAGAAACATTTTGTTTAGTCTGACATGAAATACAGCTCTTTTTGAAATTCATTCAGTTTTGCTTAGCGTGGGTAGGTATGAAACAGAAGAGTAGATCAGAGGGCAGTACATTCAACAGAAACTCAAAAAAACCCAATGTCATGAAGTGTATTTTGAGCCATTGCTGGAAAAACTACCTGTGCTTATAGCAAAGCAGGGTCTTGCTTTGTATCAAAGCCTATTTCCTTTGGCCACAAGCACAGAGTTAGATAAAATTTCTGTGGGTGGTAAAATGTAAGGGAAAATAGGACAGTTCCTTTTTCCCTGACACTATAGGAGAGTGTTTCCATGTAACTATGAATGACAGCATGATATTTCTTCCCTACAAGTTGAAATCTATGAGAACCTTCTTGGGATGACTCAGGGTCTTGTCAGGGATCTGCAAAACCAGAATTATTTTTCCAGTTTAACTAGTCTGAAGCAGTTATTACCTGGAATTTGACAAGTCTCTGTGTACTACGTGAACCAGATAGACAGCTTCATACAGCTTGAACTGAAATGTCTTGACCCAAGTTTGTTTTCTCTGGTGGTAATTTGCTGCTCATATACCACGGTGTGTGGTATAAACTACAACACAGTTTTTCTTTCTTCCAGAATTTCCCTAGACACAAACCCTTGCATGTTCATAACCTTCCCAATACTTTCTGTTATAAGAAATAGGAGAATTTTCTCCTTCCCACAGTTTTTTCAAGAAGTCACTTGTTAACAGCCAATGTTATAGTAACATTAATGCTAACCTGTAGGGAAGGGAGGAAGGGAGAGAATTTTAATAAAGGGGTTATTCCTGTCATGCTGAAAAGTGTTACAGACATTAAAGGTATTCAGGCTGGAACAGCTTTACCTCTCAGGTCCATATGTGCCGGGTTTCTCTGGGGTTCTTTAGTAGAGAGAATGCAATGCCTGCTGTTATCTTCTGGTGCACTTTATACCTTATCTCTTTTAACATGTGACTTGTTTATGCTAATGTTTCTTTTGATTTGTGGGATCTAGAAAGATTTACACAGATATTTCTTAGTGTAGGATCTAAACCACACGTCATAAAAAAAAGAAAGCAAGCTAAAAGGCTTGGATCAGTGGACATGTAAAGCCTAAATATAAGTTTTTGGTTTTTTTTTTTGGGAGGGGGGCAAACTACTTTTGTATGACTAATAAAAAACTTCACAGCACAATTATAGTTTTATCATGTCACTGTTCTTTTGTTTGAAGTGTCTATGAAGTCCATATTGCTCTAATAACGTTTTATTGTTCTGTGCAGCCAGACTATCAGTGGTATGTTCCTGACCAGCTTCCGCCAGATGTGCAGCACAAGGCAAATGGTAAGACAACAGCTGTACAGAGCATATTTTAAATGTACTTTTTTTTTCAGATGGGGGCCTTTGAGGGATGTAGAGTAAACTTCCCTATTTATCTGTTGAGGGCTTATGTGACAGGTCTGCCTCGAGAGCCAAGGCTGGTTTATGTGCAACACAGGTGAGGTTGCTAATGTAATACTATCTACATTACAGCTTTCACCTTCATTGCAGTTCATAAAACGTCTCTATTGTACATAACAGAACCACATATTTGCCTCATTAAACACCTAGTGATAGTCCTAAAGAAAAGACATCCTCAGAGTTGTCTTCAGAGCTTCTGTTGTTCCTGCTAAGACTACTTTTAGTGATGTGCCAAACCTAGAGGCCAAGATGGGGCAGATTTTAGAAGTCTTGGTGTTGTCTAACCTTAAAGACAAAATACTCATTTTTATGCTTTGATTGTTCAAGGTACAAATAAAATAATTTAAAAAAACAAACTTAATCAGTTGTCAGTCAGTGCAGACTACTTTTTGGAAATCAGGAGGAGTATTTAATTTAATATTTTGTACCTGGATTTGAAATCATGCCAAGTTCCTGGGGACTTCAAAGTAGTTGGTTTAGACCATTCAAAAGATGGATACCAGAAACCACAAGGAAGAAGGGATGTTGTTCTGGGTGGCAACTGCTCCTCTGGATCTTTCAGAAACTCCCCTAAACCACCCCATTTCTCTCAGAAGTGGTTGAGAATTATGGCACCTCAAGTTTTGTGTTCTGCTCAATTCTTGTGCCTCATGGCCCTTTTGTAGCAATACCATCTCAGAGGAGTGATAGATCATCTGGTGTTTGCTGGTGTGCACTGCAACAAAGTGTGCTTCACGTGCCTGCCATTTCAGGGTGGGAATGGGTCCCATGTTGGACGTTAGAGGCTCAGCACCAATAGCTGGTTTGTAACACCTAGAAGATGGCTACAGAGGAACTGTTCTGTTGTTTATTGTCATCCACATCTGCAACAAAGAGAGGATAGCCCGCTGAAATGGGAGGATAAGCTCCCCCTAATTACATGGTAACTGTTTGGAGGGTTCTGATGTGGTTGTAGGGAAAGTAGTGCTGTGACTGCAAGAGAGGACATGAGATTAATTCTGTCGTTCCTCCCACTTCAACTCAAAGTGATATACTGCGCCAGACACTACAGGGAGGATGTTTATAACCGTGAATGAAACAAGTCCGACCACCAACCACAGCTGTGGTCCAGGGCTGTACATTTAGGGATCTGAAGAAAGAGAGTTCTTCTTTTACCCTGCTTGATTCTATGACTTGACTTTCGGCTCCCTGAAAAAACAAAAAACTTGTTCAAAAATATGTGTTCTGTCTTTCTATTACTGTTCCTTGTCCAGAACATCCAAATAGCTCCTTCCCACAGGACAGTGAGTAGGATACTGGGAGGTGTTTCCCTTCCTTTATTTTCTTCAGTCTTCATAAAGAGGAATTCTTAAGGAGTCCCATAATAGCACTGTGTGGGATGCCTGCTTTAACATCTTTGGGGCTCTTACTCTTTTTATCTTTGTCATTTCTCATCTTTCCTCATTAGGTGATAAACTGACCAACAAATCTTATCTCTTTTGAAGTAGATCTTAGTGACAGAAAAACAAAACAGCAATGAAGCAATGTTTAGGCATGATGCAGTTTCCTCTAGGAATGCTGTTTCAGTAGGTGGATGTTTTTAGAGAAAACTCTTAAGTTTTCCTTAACAGATTTTCCTTTGACACTGGGTATTTTTTCTTGAGGAACAATTACAAAATACAGTTCACAGGTGGTAACTTTGGAGCTGAACACCAGTGAAGTGAATCAGGAAACTGGTATTTTTTTAATGATAGACTATGAAAAACAAACAAACAAACAAAAAATATGTTAAAGGTGTTTGAAATTTGTGAGAGTCTCTACATCGACTGTAACTACGTAATGTCCTTGGGTCTGCAAAAGCAAATTGTCAGCAAGGAGGAAAGACTCTTTTTCTGCAATTTGTTGCATTTTCTGCGATATAGGTTGTGTTTTCCTCCTTCTCTCTCATTCTTTGTGAGGGAGGAAGTTATTTTCACTCAGGTCCTTTGCATTTGGCTCAGGTTCTCCAAGTCCTTCTGTAACTAACTGTAATCTCATCTTTTCTACTTCTTCTGTAACCATATCTTTAATTTTCTTCTGACTGACATCACTTTCCCTAACTGTTTGTGTATTCAGATGCTAGCTTAAAGGACTGCTGCCTCTGCGAAGCCCAATTTATCTTTGTGTCTTCTGTGAGAAGTACCTCCTTTGCCTGTAACTACAGAAACAAGATAATCACTGAAATATTTTTAAAAAAAAAAAAAAAAATCTGCTACAGAATTTTGATCAGTTCTATTTGATCCTATTCTCCAAAGTTTCTACTCCAGTCTGTTTTTTTTCCCCTACAGATCTGTGTTATGATGGTTGGCAGAGGATCAGTTATGCATAGATTTGATGAGCAATGTTGCCTTGAGCACTGAACTTTGCCAGTAGTGTGATGGTTTGGATCTGGCACTTTTTAGTTTGAGCTCTTTCTAATTATCCTGGAAATAACTTCACCCAAATACAAGGAGGATGAGGGGAACAGAGTGGCAAAAGGAGAGAATAAACGACCCACCCAAACGCAAAAAAATGCTGGTTTTTTTTTTTTTCTATTAAGCCTTTCTTTCCAAAATGAGAATGATCAAGAGCTGTTCCACAGTAGCAAGACAATGGTATTTACCTAAATGAAATCCACAGTTTAGATTTATGAAGAGAGTGTAGCTAAAGGGAGCTGCTCAGATAAGAGCTACGAAGTAACCTTTCTTTGAAGGTCACAATAAAGAGAGAAGGACAATGTGGAAAGGTAAGCAATAGCTGGCAGGTAGGGATTAAGGAGGAAGATGATGAGATGAGAAGTTGTCTCACTGTACCAGCAATGTGTTTCCTGCCCACCTCTGGGATGGTCCCTCCCGACTCCCCCAGGTACTTTGCAGTGCAGAAAACCTGGTTCTAAATTCTTCCAGCTTAGCCTTGTTGGACCAGCAATGCTGCATCTGGAGGGACATTAGCTCCTAAGTTTGTCCGTGCGCTTTCGCTCAGTGTTCCAAGAACTGGATTCCAATCTTTTTGTTCTTGATTAAGATTTTTTTTTTTTTTTTGGGTGGCTTTATTTCAGTTTAAAGAGCAAGGCAGAAAGATTTCCAGCAAGTTTACTTAATGTCATTTTATTTGGCAAATGATGTTGACTTCCTTCCTTCTCCAACTGTGCAAAATTGAAAAGACAGTTGAAAAAAAGATTCATTTTTGGAGAATTTCCCTGAACCCAGGTTTCTAATGAAAAATTGTCTAGAAAAGAGGTTTATTGCTCAAAGCCTACTCAGAGCAAGAACCCTTATGTATCCCATAACTGCTGGCACACATTAGCTTTTTCACTTCCAAAATGAATCTTACTTTATTTGTTTTCTTAGCAGAAAGATTCTTGGTGCAGGTATTTCAGAACCCCGGTTACCCCCTCAGAACTTCATATTTAATTACTGAATTTCTCTGACCTAAGCTGTACACTTTTATTTTGGATCCAGTTATGCCAGGCACTGGGAGTAGCCCTTCACCTACCTCTCAGTTCAAGAGGTAGCTCTGGAGGCTTGTGGGAGAGGGAAGAGCAGGTGGTCACCACTTTGTCCTGGCACACCTAGAGATAGCAGAAATCAACTTGTAAAGCCCTAAGGATGCCCAGATGAGCAGAGGAAGAAACATGACACATCTGCTTACTTTCAGTGTAATATCATCTCTTGTTCCCTTCCACACTCTGCTGCTTTCCAGATTGCTGCCCTCGAGGTACCTACTTTGCTGCTAATGTTGTTATAATTACAGCTAATTGGAAGAAGAGTAGGGAGAAGTGTGTGGTTTTCCACTGAAAATAATGACGTCTGTAGGGATAAAGGGGGGGGAATGAAAAACTGAAAAATGGATTTGCAGAGGTTTTCAATGAAAACCAGCCAGAAAAAAAGTCAATTAAGTGACATGTTAATTTTCCTGGAAAAAAATCCCAGACCTGAAACATTTTTGGTATTAGTCTGCCCTTGGTGTGTACATTACATTAGAAATTATCAGTGCTCCCAACTAGTCAAGACAGATTTAATTAGCAGTTTGCCATACCTCTGGGAATGAAAATGTGATTATTTTTGGGATTTCTACCTGATATCTGCTACTGCAGTGTGGCAAAAAAGCCATCAGGACACCCTCAATTTTTGATTCCAGAACCTGAGAATGTGCCATTCTTAAGAAAGCCTTTGCTTCTAAACATTAGTTTGAGCTAAAGATCACAGAACATGTTGTAGTTTGTCAGAGTATCAGGTAGGAAAGCCTCATCTGAAGAGGAACAAGATACACAATATGATCAGCTGCATGATTTGTTCATTTTATTTCTATGAAACAACCTGTCAGGATTTATCATGCAGTACCCCTTAGATTTGAAATGGTTTAACACACACTGGCTGCTTTTTTTTTTTCCTTTTTTTTTTTTTTTCTTTTTTCTTTTTCTTTTTTTTTAGACCTTGCTGTCTACAACTACCTAAAACATAGGGAAGAATCAAGGCATTAAGGGAACTTGACTGAAAGTGGGTGTTGATGATGGTCTTCTGGTGATAGGTGACTTGGGAGCTATTTTTATTAAGTCATTCTCTTTTCTGGTGACTCCATGAAGAATCCATGTACTGTCTGGAAATATCCTCAGTTCCATACTGGTCATCTGAGGAAGCCATACAGAAACTCGTCCCATGCTATTTGCTTGAAATAGCAGCCAAGTGTTACCTCTCTTGTTATACGAAGTCCATGTTTGCCTGTTGTGTATCTGGAGCAAAGGAGACTGAGGGGAGACCTTGCTGTCTACAACTACCTGAGAGGAGTTGGGGTTTGGTCTCTTCTCCTGAGTAAAAAGAACTAGGACAAGAGTAAACAGCCTCAAGATGTACAGGAGAGGTTTAGGTTGGACATTAGGAAAAATATCTTCTCCAAAAGGATTGTTAAACTCTGAAACAGGCTGCCTGGAGATGTGGTGGAGTCACCATCCCTGGAGATATTTAAAAGATGTGTAGAAGTGCTGAGAGATTAACAGGTGGACTCTTAAAAGGCTTTTCCAAGCTAAGTGATTCTGTATGTTTTAAGTGTAGATGTACCCTGTGCTGGGCTCTGAAGCCTGCTCATACGGCAGAAGATCCCTAAGATTGTTGATGTTGTCTTAGGTGAGAGACACTTTTTGGTTTTGGGAACATATTTTAGCATGTTTGCCTTTTTTTCTCTGGTGGACTGTGCCTGCAGTGCTGGTTTACATTGGCTAGGCATGAACCTTAGGAACAAAAAGCATCTTGGCACAAGCAAGGTGACCTCAGTGTGTGCCAGTGGAACTCTGGTCTGGGAAGGAACAAAGTTAATGGAAGGATGTTCCAACTGTAGGTATCTGACTATTCAACTCCTCTTTCTTTTTTTTTCTTTTCCCACCCAAATTATATTTTTATATGTAAATACCAACATTCGATGTGAAGCTTGAAAGTGCATTTCTTGTTAGATAAATTTTATTCCCCTCTCTTTGTTGTTATATTTACACACAAATGTCTATATTCGTCTACCTTGCACAGAAAGCCAGTCTGCAAATTGCTCTCCTGGGCTTTTGTAACATGAATTTTAGCTCTACCTGCAAGGAGAAGATGTCACTAAAATGAATGATTCCTGGTACTGGCACTTCCTACAAATGTGGACCTTTTGGATCAAGTTTTCTTTGGTATACATTTGGATGCCATCAGCACTGTGGGTTTTGAAGTGAACGATGTGGTTACTGTGTAGCAGCTGCAGAGCAGTTCTTCTAGGCAAATTCAAAACCTTGCTGGAAATATTTCACTCCTGATGTTTTCTCTTGTAACCAAAATACTGTGTGCACTTGTGCGTATGCTACTAGTAACGTGTTCCAGCACTTCCAGAACATTTTAAAAACTTCAGGAAGGAAGAATGTGTTACACTAGTAATAGTAGATTTCCTTTCTTTGATTTTATTTTGGTTTTGTAGCTCCAGTGAGTTACTATCAGACAGATCCTTCAAACCACAGACACTTACTTAGCCATAGGTAATTCTTCCCTCTATCATACTTACCTACTCCTTTGGGTGCACCTACTGCTAAAGTATACCCACGAGCACTGCTGAGCCTCAGCTGTTCTTTTCAGGAGAGATTTTACATGGAGCCTTTGGGTTACTAGACCCTACTATTTGCTCTGTATCAACAATCAGGACTAGAGGAAAGTAAAGACAGAGACAAAATCTGCTGCTGCACTGTATGATAGCCCCACCCTCTGCTGCTGCTTCACATTTAGTGCAGTTTGGGTTGGGGTGATTACAGGCTGTGGTGATGCACAGTATTGACTCCAGGGGTGTGGGTGCATGGGTTACAAAATAGAAGGAAATCAATCATAAGTGAGTTGTATTTCTCAATGGCAAAACAATTTCTATTGATTTACTCTTCCAGATTCGCCCTCGGAGAAGGGAGCCCATTGCTGACAGCCTGTGACCTGGAGATGTGTACACCAAAGGCTGCAAGCTAGTCTTGCAACTTCATTATTCTGTTTTGTTCTGGATTGGTTGCTTTTTTTTTTGCCCCTAGCTCCTTATCTCTTCAGTACATGTTATTTATGCCTGGTGAAATCCCTGTGAGGACAATAGAAAAGCAGATCATACAGCTAGTGATCCTCAGGATCCAGTTAAACTCCTCTGGAAAGCGTTGCTGCCCTTTGTTCTGAAGATGCTGTTTGTGCTGCCTATGAGAATCCATTAAAAATCCACATGGGAAAGGCTGCAGCTTTTGCTGGGGATTCAGAGACAGACACATCTGGTTTGAATTCAAGAGTTTATATGCCCAATGCTGTTGTGATTTTTTTTTTTTTTTTTTTGTCTGAGAATTATACTCCTTTTTTAAATTATTTGATTCCAGGGAATGATTTGCTGATATGCCATCTTGAATGTTGTACTCTTTTTCTTGGTTGTTTGGTAGAAATGAAATCTACTCCACTGTTATAACACATTTGTGGAATTGCAGGCAGGGTACCACTGATATCAGGCCAGGTAGAGGCATGACAATTTTGAGTCAAGAACAGCTTTCCTTTTTATTTTAGCTCCAGAATTACATGAAAAATGTCATCACAGTTTTTTCTGTGTGTTCTTACTTGTATCAGAAGCATTTGAGTAGAAATATTTAATGGGTTTAACTTTTCAGTGAAAATGGCTTTATATTTCCAAGTGATTCTTGTAATGGCTCTGAACATCATTATGTAATCTCTAACTTGAGAATAAATCCTGGCTTTTTAAACAAAATTGTACTTAGACCATGAAATTTTTGAGAAAATTGTGGTGACTGGGTGTTCAGCAAACATTACTTGGTAAGCTACTTGCAAGATTGTCTCTTCCCTTCAGGTCATTAAGAGGACAGCAGGATACCTGCTGGGATCTCACCTGGAAGAAGGAACTGAGATTTTTGCACCATAAGGCTGCATGAGATGTCCAGTGTGCTTTCGTTGTAGCTCAGAAGCAGTTAACAGGAGTGTGAGTTCCCACACAAACAGCTTTTTGAGCTGTGCAAAGACAGAGTTGTCAGAAGATCACGTGCATGTGTTGTTTCTGCTTTCAAAACAGGTACTTCCATTCCCATCAATACACAAAGGCCCTTGTATTAAAATAACCTTTACCGGATTAAACATGTTCAGCATTTCATTTTGGACACAATAAGGAACAGTTCATGGGAAAGGATTTTTTTGCTGTTAACATCTTAGAGCAATGCTGCTTTTGCCCACACTGATCAAAGAAACAACACTTACAATCCAGACTGGGGAAGAACAGGAGCAAAGCAAGGAGAGAGCCAGGCTCTGGGGAGGAACTGCTGTTGCATCAGCTATTGCAGATTGGAGTCTGACTGCAGTGTTAGCTGCAGAATGAACTCCCCAGTTTCTGTTAGGTAGGGGTTTTATCTCCGCACGAATTTGGAGCTGCTTCCAGACGCTCTAGCAGCAGATAGTTTAACCAGCAAACAATGCAACCCGCAACTCCCGATTAGTGATTTGGCTAATAAGGGTGAGATCATGGAAAATGCTAATGCACTGCCTTCGGAAAATCCAATTATAATGTAACCTAATTCAGTGGGAGCTCTCAGCAGGTGACCAGTGCTGTGGGCACAGCACCCTGCGCTCAAAGCACTCAGGAATCCTCCAAACAGACAAGCTTCTGTGTGGTTAGTGTGGGAGGCAGCGACCCCCCGTTTCATTCACTGCCACTGTTTCCCCCAGCTAACCACGAAGGTTTGAGCCTTCCATTTGTGGTGCTTCACTCATTATCTGACAACTTGTGCAAGCTTTAGCTGGCCTGAGCCATTCATGGCAAGAAAATAAAAAGAGTTTGCAGGGCTATCTTTTTTCCCCCTGTTTAGTCACAGGCTTTTAATGTTTGGCTGGCTTGGGCAAAGGACTGCAAACCTTGATTCACACAGAACCTAATCATGCTGAATGTGAGGAATTCCTTGTGTTACATGACAGAAATTGTATCTTTTAAAATGTGTATTAAATGCCTGTACAGATTGCTTTCCTCTTTATTTTCTTTTACTGATATATGTTTCCCATGTGCAGGTGCTGTCATCTGTTTGAATTAACATTGTCAGACCAAAACACCCCCAAAGGATAAGTTTTCTGCAGTCACACAGAGCAGTTTGAAGGGGGTAAGTTACTTTAGTTAAAATTAACCATAGTACTCTTAACAGGCATTTTTCCTTCCTCAAATTTTGCCAAAACAGCACTCCCAGTTCTTCCTCTGGCCTTTTAAAGAAGCTTTTGGCAGTTCCTCATCTTTGTTGCATATTTAATTTCCAAACACCTGCCAAATTTTCCATCAGATTCTTTCCAGTTTTCTTTTTCTTAATTTTTTGTGAATCAGTGGTGAGTGGACCTATTTCACAGAAAGACCTTTTGCTTTTCCTTTTTTCTCTTGTAGCAGCTGCTCAGTTTGGGAATATTGGAATTTCTGTGCACAATACAGGAGGAGCAATTCATACACAAAGTAACTTCCTTTTCATATCAGACCGGGCACTTATTCGAATACTTGAACGTCTCACAGCAGTAGTGAGCTACACCCATGGGGTTTTCCCTTTCTCTCACAGTAGCTTGTGAAACAAGACAAGTATAAAGTGATTTTCTGTCAGAACTTTTCAGCAGTTTAAGGGGCTGTGTTCACTTGTCTAGCAGGAAGACCAATATGTCATCATGCATTGATGCTGGCTAGTGAGATGTATCAGGAACGCTTGACTCTTATCCTTGTGTGACCAACTCAACTGTCATATTAAAAATGCTTACAAGGTGGTGAACTTTTAGATATATGATAAAGAACTGACCCATATTGAAGCTACTTAGTCACTATGTTAAAATGATGGGGAGGAGGTCCAGGTGTGGATTGCAGTTAACCCTTGGAAGCGCTTGTTATTTGTGCTGGAGCTCACACGTGTGACAGCACCTTTGTACAGATTCTGAGACAAGCTGTGACAGCCAACAGATACAAGCTTATTGAATAACAAATCTGGAGAAACACTTTATGTACATTTTGACATGAGTTTCTGTAGACTTTTTCCTAAACTGCACTTTTTCCATTTGGTTGCAGTGTTGGATACTAGATGTGGAAAAATTGTTATTTCTGTGAGAGCAAACCTTCGTGTGTCGGGTTTAGTTCTCTGCTTACAGTATGATTTGACATTATTTTCAACATCTGATGCAGCATTCACTAAATGATGCTTTGACTACCATAACAATAATTATCCAACATAAAAACAGGAGCATGTTTAAACTCATGGAGTTGTTAACATAAATGAGGTACTTAAAAGCTTGAAGTCTTTGGGGAATTTTTATCCCATCCTTTTTTCTTTCTTTCTCTTTGTTTGAAGCTAAGATATGTGACATCACCACTTTTCTGACTTGAAGCTTTTTATTTTCGTTCACCACTGTTTTACTTCCCAGGTATTTTAAAGCTCTGTGCCTTGTCAAAAATGTATCTTGTTTCCAAATTGTCTTTTTCTTCTGAAGTCCTGAAGTGCTGCTGGTGACAGTCATGCTTATTCCATTCCATTTCTATATAAATATATTTTTACTCTTGTAAATAGCTAATGTGTGGTGAGATAGGAAGATTTCATTGGTGGTAAGTTAGTTGCCTGTCTTTATGTATCACTACATATGAGCCCTCCTTAGTCTCAGGCTGTCGTTTATTTTAGGGAGGAAAACTTGTTACTTTGAAATTGCTGGTAAAAGCAGGCACCTGTTTTAATTGCCTCAGAAACTCTGGATACAAGAGGAAGTGAATTCATGATAATGCTGTAGGGGTGCCCCAAATCACTATCCTGTGATAGGGAGCAGAGATGTTACATCTGAAGATGATTTTATTACAAGCAAAATTCTGGATCACATTACTTTCCTCCTTGAATCCATTCATTATTTATTAATATTTTACAATTTATTGTCCAAATAATAAACCTTCATCTCTCTTTCATCTACCACTTAACATTTCACTCTCAGGCTCTCCCGTTTTCTAATCTTTCCTCTTGTCTTCCAGAGCACAGCTTTTGCATCCTATATATATTACAGATGCTGCTATTGCAGAGTCTTCAGCTCTACCTGTCAGAAACACTTCTGTCTTCTTCCAAATCTCTTCTGAAATTTCACTTCCCAACATCTTCTCTCTGTAATGATTTATAAATCTTCCTTACTTGCAGTAGCCTTTCAGATTCTGGCATGCCTTTCTTGTCTGTTTTTTTAATAATACTTAGGGTTTTGTTTTCTACATCCACTGGCAATGGATGCCACTGTAGCCACTGCAATGCAAAGCCCTATATTGTTACATATAGTCTCATGAACTAAAACATATCCTTCTGAAGTGACATCAATTTTATAAATAGTAGAACTAGAACTGCCTGGTGAGTGCTGTGGATAACAATGAACTGGTCCCTTTGATTCTGGTTCCCCACACCCAAAGACTTGCACTTAGCTCCACATAACGATCCCAAACCTCCTCCACCTTCCATGACAACATGTTTTTGGGAAATTAGGACTTTAAGGCGCTTAAAATTTCCAGTCTTCATCCCTCTCTCCCTTTCTGTAGCCTATACTAGAATGAGAAAAAGCTGCTGTTGTATGATAATACCTTTTGGTCAAGCACATTCAGCTGCTCCAGCTCCATCTATTCTTGCCTCAAGAACAAACTCGGAACATGGCCCAAGGACTAACCGTAATGCGCTGAGCTTACAGAGTATTTCTAATTGATCTGAAGTTCACTCTCTTGCTTAAAAAACAAACAAAAAATAATTCCATTTTTAAAATGGTTTCTGTATTTTAACTTTGTTATGAGAATGACAAAAGAATTTCTCTGCTTTTTGCAGATGCAAGTTTAAAGGTCTGCAAGACACCACAGGGTGGAAGGTATTTTTTTGATTAATAAAACACTTTCCCCACCAGGAGCCAGGATGCTGGCTAATGCTGTGTTTTCACTTATGGCAGCCACAGCCTTGCTTCCACCTGCCCTATAAATGGGGAACACCCAGGTGCTTCCTGTTTGAGAGCTGCTTATGCCAGAGCAAAGGATCCATCCTGGCCACCGACTGTGAAATGGGCTCATGGTGGTGAGAGCAGGGCTGAGGGCAATGCGGGCGGGCAGGCAGGTAGGGTATGCGATGGGACATGGTCCCTGATGCAACCTGTTGAGGAGTTAAGATCTTACAAGACTGAGACTCTGAATTGTCACTTTGTTGGTTTAATGGGATGTATCAGACCAAGGAGGTGTCTGGGGCTCTTTCCATGGCCAAGGAAAAGGATTTGGAGACGAGAAATCTCATGGCATGAAAGAAGGGTTTGTGCTGCTGATGTTCGTATCGCATGACCTGATTAAGAGCATTGACAGCTTTGCTGAAGGGTGAAGCTCCTCTGTTGGCATTTTCATCATCAGGTTGGTTTCTTTCATTTAATTGTTTGGATTCGTTGAGAAGAGAGAGGGAGATGTTTTATTTTTCTTGGAGGAAGTTTTCATTTTGTGCCTTCCTGTGTTCAGGCATTCTGCATCTCTCAGGTCCCAGGCGTGTAAGTCCCAAGTTAATTCATGTAAGGCAATGGCATTACCCTGTAGAGCTGGCACATGTGCCAGTCCTCTGTAAGTTATTCAGAAATCAGACATCTCTGGCTAAATACAGCAGTCACTTAAAACTGTAACTTAAGGCATAGATAGAGCACCAGCCAGATTATTTCCTTGGGAAAGAACTCCATTTTTCTGAAGACTGAAATAAAAGCTGCTCTTTTTATAGTTCCTGTTATTTCCCCCTTTTTTTTCTCTGCAATTCCAAATTTGCAGCCTGTGCTGTTCTAATTGTGACCCATCATGGAATCTGTGAAGATAAAGTGTCAGGAGAAACAATCCCAGTTGTGTTGAACAGCAGGACTAGCAATGATACCAGAAAACTACAGTCATCAACACCAAAGAATGAGGTATTTCAAGTAAAATTCTGTCTGCACAAATGAGCTCTTCAGACACCGAAACAGCTTTGGAGGAGTAGTCAATCTCATCATATTTTCAGCTTTCTTTTAGGAAGGAACATTACAGCCATACAGGATAAGAACAGTTCTAACAATATTCTCTTCCACTGGCAGTAGCAAGGGAGGGATTTCTTTATTCCCTGCCATAATTCCCCTGTGATCAATGATTGGTGAGGATGAGGATACCAACAGGAGACTTGAAGCCACCAGTGATATACTTTCTCTAGAAGGGAGTCAGGTTTGAGACATGAATGTTGGGTTACAGTTAACTAAAAGGAGGCTTGAGCCTGACAGAAAAAAATGCCAGCAGAATTGGTTGCTGAGAGGGATTGTCCCTAATCCTTAATAGTGACAATTAAAATTCAAAGTGTGTGTGATATTTTATCTCACTGCTCATGACTTCTGACGAGACGGCTGACTTGCCTGAGGACTTGGGTGTGGTGGGGTCAGAGTGCTCTATTTCCGTCTGATAAATTAATAACTTGGGGCTTTGAAACACAGCAAAGAAAAAGCTGCAAAACCAGAAAACCTCACCACCAAATCAAACCCCCTGCATTACAGGGTGACCTCTGTGAACCACAATTCTGCATTACCAGATACCTGTTGGGCAACAGGAAAAAAAATTCTCCAGGAAGGGGAAAAAAAAATAAAAGCAATTAATCTGAATGTGCTGTTAATTTAATGGTATTCCCATGGGGAGCCTCAGACAGTGCTACTATTCACAAGCTTACCATAACTTCCTACTGTTCCACAGATGCTTGTGACAGGCTCCACTCTTCATGGTTGTTTCTCTCAAGTCCTTTACTTTGGAGTCACAGCAAACCATCTATTTGTATTTTATGAGACAGGGAAAGCTCTCATTGTAAGAGAACCTAGAATAGTGGTGCTGTACCGCCAGGAAACCTGTCAAAAAACCTGAATTATTATTAGAAGTTTTCACTTTGAATGCAAACATTCAAGGTTGTTGTGAGACTCTTTGGATCTGAAAGCATGGATAAGACTTGTGGGAAAGGCAAACAAAAATTGCTCTGAGTAGTACCAGGGAGGGAGAGGATATTCATAAGGAAAGAACATCCCTTGCAAGATTCTTGTTTACTTTGATTCGTTCAGCCTGTTTCACCTGGTTGTGTTTAGTTTCTGTATGTAAACATCACTGCTGTTCATGAGCTGTCATTTTGCTTTGGACGGCTTAATCTTATGAAGACTGTCAGCCTTTCTTCATCTGAAAAGGAAACGATGCAGACATTGCACCTCAATTTATGTATGCTAGTAGGATAGAACACTGACATGATGTTTCAAAACCACTGCATTTCAGTTGCAGGCATCTGAATCTCCGTTAAATTCTTCAGGCTGCTTTAAACTTCTATAGCTTATTCCCTGATATTTCTGCCTCTGAAGTCTCCAGAAACCCAGTGGGGCTCTGCAGAGCCAGACTGACTCTGGATGTGCTAAACTGCAGGAGTTTTTCTTGCTCTGTAGGAGAAGTGTATTCATAACTCAGGTTCTGCCCAGTGGTCTCAGGGCTGTACATGCAAGTGGCGATGTTCTTGCACAGGTGACAGATCCCAGTTTGTGCTCATGTGCAGATCCCAGTTTGTACATGTAGAAATGTTCCATTCTGAGGGTTTGAGTGTGAAAGCTAAATATATAAATATAAATGCTCTTTCCTCAAGGAAACAAATCTAGCAGGATCACTAAATCCTTGAACCTGGCCATGTAACAAGAGTCAGTGTGCTGAGTCCCCAGCGGGGGAGTGGTGTAGCATGAGAAAATAGGGATTTCTTTTTAATCTGGAGTTCAAGCTTCACCAGGTTCCAATTTTTAAGTCTTCCCAGGCTGAGAAGCTTTGACTGTAATGATGCATTGTACTCAGGACTGCAGAGTCTGCTGCCACCGTGCTTGCTTTCTCAGCCTGGCTTTCTGCTCATGCACATTTCCATCGATTTTTATTTACTCTTTTATAAGTGTACATTGAGTTTACTAGACCAGTTTAACTGGGCTCCAAAGCAGCCTGCCTTGCTCACGAATGCACACTGTTGTTACACTTCTGGTTTTCCTTCTGAGTGAGGGGCCTCCAGAGCTAACCCACGATCTCCTCTCTGCCCACAGGCTGCAGAAAGGCTCGTGGAGCACGTCTGTGAGCATTTCTGGAGTGGTGCTGGGCAGCAGTGTGTGGTGTCCCAGCAGGAGCGAGGAGGTCAGTGTCTCTTCAGCAAAGGGGAAGGCTGGATTTGCCTGAAATTACCTAGTTTTAGACAAACTTGAAAACTAATCCTAGCAATTTAAACACTTTTCCTTTGTAGTGAAAAAGGACAGTTTAAAAAAAAAAAAAAAGCCTTCCCTGAAGGCTTCCCAGGCCAATCCCTCACCTGGCAGGGCTGGCTTCCCTCGTGCGAGGCATAAGTTCTTCATTATAGGGATTGCATTATTGTAAGGAGTTCCCAAACGCAGGCACAACTCCGCCTTACCCTTGCACAGAGGGGAAGGGACCTAGGCAGAACAGGTCCATGCTTGTTGCCTGGTTTCTACAGTGCAGTGTTTATGAAGCTGTGCTGGCTGTGTGCATATGTCTGCCAGACTTTTCCAGTGGCTTTGTATGTCTAGGAAATGTCATATTTGCCAGCTTCAGTTGAATTTGATAGAAACCCAGCAGGTCTCAGGGGTGTTGGCTTCCTAGAGGTGGGCAGGTAGAAGATAGGGGACTCTTAGCTCAAGGAAATCTTGGGATGTGCTCTGGCCTTATTAGACAGCAGAGCATCTACACAGGAGCTCAGCTGGGTGAGACCTGTCCCTAGGAGACCCAGCTTCATCAGCCTGGGGCCATGCTGCCTCTTTAATCTTGCTGGCTGCAAAGCTGGGGAGATGTTTCTGAGGGAGAGAGGCAGGCTATAATGAATCAATGTGGGATGTGTATTATGCGCTGTGGACGCTCATAATTAGGACTTTGGTGTGATGTTTTCCTTGATACTACAGTCTGCAGAGCCTGAATATTACAGTTAGGCACGCAGTGACCTGCCTGAGTGGTTGTACTGCAGACCATGCAGACATTTTTCTGGTACATATATTGCTTCTCTCAGATTATTTTGTTTCACACTCTTCATTTTGTATAGGAGAGATGCCTTTCAGAGAGCTGTCTGATAAAGCCATAAAAGGCAGATGGGTGGTGGGTAAGAGAGATCAATCTTTATTTCCATTATGGTCATATAACACAAGGCAGGGTCACATAAGGTTACACTCATATAACTTGGTAAGTTGGTTTTCCAGTGTTTCCAGCTGACTGGTGTTTCAGTGAAAGAAAGCTCCAGCTTTATTCAGCACTTGGAGCATGTATCATAAGGGGAGTGCACACCAAGATAGTGCAACCTCATGTATAAAATTAAGCCTGGTGCATTTGTCTGTTTAGGGAACAGAAATGTTTATATTTTGGTAGTTACTCATCAATAAAATTGTACATCAGCAGAACAGGAAAGGTAGAACATAAAATGTCAGTAATGTATGTGCATGTTCATGTATGTATGCATAAAAATCAGGGCATGTTCAGAAGATGAAGTCCAATCTGTTTTCAGCAGTGGAAACTTTAACTGAATAGGGTTATCAAAATAGAGTCCCTGCTGTACAAACTCACTCTGCTTGGGAGATTGTACAACTCTTCAGGCAATTGCAGATGTGACTTTAGGCTGGGAAGGAGCTTTATTGACTCTAGAGGGAATTACCAGGTAAAATATAGAACATTTGTAACCCAGATCCAGGCCAGTTGAGAGGAAAGCTGTATTATTATCAATTAAGCAGAACAAGATAAATTAGAACATGGTAGATGAGTTGGTGAGCTGGCAGTTAATCTAGACAATAAATAGAAATGTTATTAATGACAAGCTGAACTTAGTGCAGCATAAGTGTGTAGATGCTGGTCCTCAGCCAGAAATAGGATTTTTGTGGACATGGTTATCATCTTGATGGTTTCACAGAGAAACCACACGATCTTCTCTGGAAGAGTGGGACATAGTAAGCAGCACCTGAGGATGCTGCCTTGTCTGTGTAGAGCCAGCCTTTTCCTGAAGCAGCATTGTGGTGCTAGGACTATCACCGTCTCCCTGTTTACTTCTCCATCATCCCATTTCTTTCTGAATAGGAGCAAAATACTATTTGAGAACAGATGTGCTGCATTCTTTGCAAGCAACCCCGCACCCCTGAAAGACCTGTTCTTTCAACAGCACAGAGAATGTTGCCAGGTAGGGGATGTCCTCATTTTCTGAGATATGTCCTTGGGACAACTGGTAGTATCAGCTTCTGGGTCTATGTGAAGGAGTTCCATGACTTTGCCCTGTCTGTGTTAGCTCACTAGCACTGTAAAAATTCTCTGCACACAGGGCTATATGTTTGCCAGAGGGACCTCATTTTCCATGTTTGGATTCTGATTATCCCCAGAAATCTCAGCAAAAGAGGAGGGAAAAAAAAAAGAGCTACCTGTGGACCTCAGGAGAAAGTAGGTTTCAGTAAGAAACTTGGGGCTTGTGAGATTTTTACCTGATTGTTTTTTGTATTCTGTACTTGAGTTTTTTTAAGCGGTGATGTTAGTAACATTCTTCAGAGCCTTCTGACACAGCAAGTCGTGGTGTTTACAGACAATAAATGCCAGTCTGTGTAGAGAGGTAGGAGAAGAAGCTGTTGGAAAATACTTTATTTGGCTTGTGTAAAAGCTTAAAGCTGATGCTGAGAAACATATTTCTCTTTAAGCAAACAATTCCATTTGGAATAGTGATGCCCTAAAAGTATTTCCAGCCACTTAGTTCAGGGCTGGTATTTCCACTCTGACTCTCTGATTTAGGTGACTCCCTGTATTCCTCCAGTTGGTGTGGTAAAAATGTGAGGGAAGATGAACTAAATGGATCCCAGCAATTCCTCCTTGGCCCTTACAGCTTTGATAGTCAGCTCATCTGCACAGAGTTCTTAATGTCTTGAGGCAAGCTCTCCCATGGGCTTTCCTGGGGACCACACACAGACATTCAGTTCTCTTCTTGCATTTTTCTGTTAATTGCCCATCTTCTAACAAGCAGTCCTTGGGCTTATCAAGAGTCACGAATAACTTCTTTTGAATAGTTCTGATGTGCTTGGCTACAAGGAAACTGCAAATAGAAAGTGGCTCTGTTGTGCCTTTTGCTCCTCACAACATATGAATACTGTGTAAAAGCAGACAAAGTAGTTGGGCTTGTTTACTACACAGGCACATCTGAGGCTTGTGTGAGCCATTCATACAGCCGTGGGTCCTGCTGCCCTGCCCATCCACCAGAGACAGCATAGTGAGTGCTTCAAAAGGCAGGCAAGTCCCATGCATTCCCACATGCTGTATTCTTTAGTCAGAGACAAATTCCTCCTGTTATAGAAGATGTTGAGTTTTAAACCTTGCATAATTGTGTTCTAGATCATTTGAATCCTGTGTGTTTTTAAATTTTCCTCTCCTGGCCAATTCAATTTATTACTATTAACTTTCAATCTTCTTCATCTGTTCCCTTGAGATGGGAAGCAGTTACAGATCTTTGAACCAGTTGTCCTACTTAAATTCAGCAAAATATCTTTAGTGGGATTCAGTGGTTAATAAGAGAGGATTAAAAACTACAATAGCATCTTGAAGTGCAAACTTGGGAACTTTATTGTTGCTGAGCTGTGCTGTGTCCTGCCAATGCAGCCAGATGCAGTAGCTGGAGAAGGTACTTTGGGATTAAGAAGATAGAATTCTCACCTGGCTCAGTTTGTTGCCTAAAGACAGTCTCCTCGTGCCATTTGAGATGCCACTGGATACCCAAAACCCCTGCAGATATAGTACTGGGCAATGAGAAGCTTACACCCTTCAGTCTGGACAGTTACGGCAAATAGGACCTCCACAGATGTCTCAGAGGTGCTTCCCTTCAGGAAGCTGAAGCAGTCTTTAGTTTGCCTGTGTCTTGTGGTCTCCCATCAGTAAACACCTTGATACTGATTGTGTAAGGGATGTTGTAAGGCGTGACGTGGGAAAATGCATTTAAAAGAAATCCATAGGTTATTTTCAGGGCATAGAAAGTCAGAGACTCCCTCTGACACAAATCTGGTTAGGACTTCCGTTTGTGAGAGTTGAACAGCTGGGCAGGGGGAGCTTTTGGTTTGTTGTCCTTGAACAAGTAGTCAGGGTGGACCAAAGCAAGACCAGCTCTGTCAAAGTGCTGACACTTGACAGCCAGTCCTGTCAATTCTTTTTGCTAGAGTTTCACTCTGAGGACCAGAATGAAACCCTGGAAGTTAGTTATGGCTGAAATTCCCATGTGTCGCTGTGCACCTGAATTCGGCCCCGGTAGGGCTGGATGGATACTTGGACGTTTTGGCAAAGTCCGCCAGATGGAGCTCGTGTTTGAGGGATAAAGCTCCAGCAGGCTGCGGCAGAAGCTGAGGAACTGGGACATAGACATGTGTTTTTTTCTGGGATTGTTTCAGCTGAAGGGTTGCCCTAGCACGCCCGGCTTCCCAAGCACTTGCGTTTAACAGGAAGCTTGAGATGCTAAGGATGCAGGAAACGAAATGCGCTTTTGTGGATGTTTTCCTGTTCCTGGGGCTGACTTGTTTTGCAGAACTGTTATAGCAGTCTCCCTCCAATCTTTCTGTCCTTTAGTATGCTTCCCATATTTAATTATAGTCATTGCACCCATTAGCCATTAAACCCATATAAAATCAAAGCACTGGCAAACTTGCTTAATCGTTTAGAGAGGAAAAAAAGTAGCATTGGGGTGTGAGAAGGAAAAGTATTCAGCTTTAAACTTAGTTACCTAAAAGACAGCGAATAAAACTTTTGAGTGTGGCAAGGAAAGCAGAATTGAGAGTGTCTTTGTGAAGTTTTCTGAAAGACATAAGCCATGAATTCAGAGGTGCAGCCACATTCCATTGCCACGAGGACAGCACTAGTTTGGTATGCATGTCACCTCTCGGATTTGTGCCTCAAAAGCTTTTAAAACCACATTTTTAGAGGCACATTTGTTATTCATGTAATCAAACAGCTACACTAATACATCACAGAGCAATGTAAACACTCCAGCTATGAGGGCATTAAGCATATCTTCAACATGGGTGGTACAAGCACCGATGAGATTTGGCCCCTGCTCCATGCAGTGTGAAGCAGTAATGGGCCATGTTCTCCCTGGAAAGCAAAATTAATGGATATCACCAATTTCATCATCTAAGGAGACAGTCGAGTGAGTCATTGCAGTCCATTTCCATTCTCTATAATGCAGCAAAGCCTTCCTGAAGGCACTGGAGGTGTCCTGGGGGTGATATAAAGCTGAATTTCACTCACTTGCTATTGGATTTATTTTAAGGTCTGCCAGACAACCAAATAGTATGTTCATACCAAGTGGCCTCTAGTTGCAGACAACATGAAGGAGACCTACTTTCTCACGCCATGGGATTTCTGGGCTTGTGAGACGACAGTCAGATAAACTTTTATTCTAAATCATGTAGGATGAGCTTCCCTTCAATAGTGCCTTTAGAAGTAGAAGGATCATTTTATAGCTTGCCATCCCACTCCAAGTGTTGTTACCCAGAGCTGTGCTCTGGGTAAGTGAATGCCAGCACACAAGGCATGGCTGGGTGCTGTTGGGCATGCTTGGATGAGAAGAAAGGAGCATATGGAGTTGCTTGAATTGTTGCGTGGCAGCTAGCTGTAGAATTACAGTAGCCAGACATTGTGCCATGCTTAGTGTAACCTCTTGTTGTGTTGTTACAGCCTGCAGTGCAGGCATCGACAATGGGAAAAAGTTGTAACCTGGAAAACCCCAGAGGAGGAAGGAGAAGAGTTCATTTCCTCCTTAGTCCTTATGGGTAGTTATGGGGAATAAAATCTTAGCCCTGATATATTTCAGATTCTCCCAGCAATTCATGTCATCTGGTCAATGACTGACAATCTCCCTTTTGCTCAGTGTTTTCTGTCTACTAGGTAAATTGAATATTCTGATTTCTTAGGAATTGTGCATGTCTGACTAAATACACACAGTAACATGGAGCAAGACTTATTTGGGGCTATTCAATCATGAGAGCACCATGCCTGCTGCACACAGCGACCTCAGGTGCCCTCAATGTACAAAAATGCTAAGAATTCTGAGCACCTTCATGTTACACTCAGCTAAGGATCTTATGGGCAAGTCCCGAGGGAAAGATGATGTCATAAGGGTGATGTGGGTGTTTCTGCAGAGTAGAGTTTGTAATATTTTTTTCTTCTTGTTGTTGGTTAACCAGAAAGAAAGAAGTCTCAGTCTGGAAGTGGGACCTTATAACAAAAGCTGATCTTCGCCTTAAGAGAGGAAGAAGAGGTCAAGGAGGAGGTTGATGCTATGCTTTTTGCAGTGGCTTGGAAGGAATTAGGACACTACAGACTCCCCTTGCCTGTCTGATGTGAAGGCAAATCCTTCTCAGCTGTCATCGGATAAACCCAAAAATTTGTTCTTCAAACTTGTTCTAATTTTCTGCCACATAAGTTGCCATCTTTTGTGTTTCCCAGGTAAGTACTTCCACAGTCCTCGAATTTGCCTTAATTGCAATTACTGCTTTTGCAGTGAAGTTTTGAGGAGCAGAGTGTTCTGTTTGCCCATGTGAGCACAGGAGCTCTCTGTGTAGCTGCAGTACAGGACATGAGAAACATTAACTTCAGGGAAAAAGGTCAGTGTTTGGTTTTAAGTACTGATTTTGAACAGCTGATTCTTGTTGCCAAAGAAAGAATTTCTCACTCCATTGTGTGAGTGATTGAAAATAGTGACTTGGATAAACACTTTGCAGTGACATGTCTAAAGCAATTCTTCTTTGAAGACAGGAATATAACAAGGACTTAGGTCTGGGCTGTGTCTGTGGGAGCACCTAGTCACACAAGAATTAAAGGGTGTGTGTTCTGGATCAAAGTAGCCTATACTTCATTACATGTCTAATTATCATCCCCTTCTCCTTTATTGAATTAATTTGTTTTAATTAGAGGAATAGATACTTAGCATCAGTTTAAGAGGTCTGTTGGGCACTTGAGATTAAATCAATGGGTGGTTAACAGTTTTATCTGGAAAGTAGATTAGATTATTTAAATGATGTGAAATCACTTTTCATTTCTCAGCAGAATAAAGTTGTGATTAAGAAATAACACTTGGAGTGTGAGAGCTCTGCCTGTTATTTTTCACATGCAGATTTGGGATATTACAGTGAAATCATTCATCTTTAATCTGGTTTTATAGTATTATATCAAATTTGATAAAATAAAACAAGTGCTACAGCAGTGTCTCACAGCAGGTGCTTTCCACTGGTGACATTGGAAATGCCAGTGCTGGCTTCTGGATTCTGTAGGACTGTATTTTCAACTTTCAATTTTTTTTTTTTTTTATTTTTTGTGCTGGTGGAGCAAAAAATCTTGTTAGTCTGTTCATAAAAGGATAGGATTACAAACAATGCACTGGAGGTGTAAACCAGTCAACATCACAAGATTTTAAAGATTAGCTTAATAAATAAAATGTAATTAGATAAAAAGAGGCAAGTAATGAGTTAAGGGCAGCCTAAATGTGTCATTTCTTGGGGTCACTGGTAATGTGTCCCTTTGCACTGCAGCTGGGTAAAGCCTGGAGGGCATGTAACAGGGTGTCACAAAAGTGTATTAACCAGAATCTGCTGTTGAGGTGTCTTGTTTTGTCCTTCTCCCACCAGCACTTTTAAGGAGAAATGCTGATCTAAATCACAAGCTGCATGCCAGCTGCTGCATGTGCTTTTGATTTTTCTTGAGATAGCGTAAAGAAAACATCTCTTATTAAAACAAGAAACTATAACAGAGGTGAGAAGGGAGCTGGCAGAGCTCTTGCAGGATTTGCACACTGCCCAGCTGCTGTTTTTTGCAGTGGGAAGGCTGCAGGTTTTGGGGGTGGTGTGCTGCTCCTTGCCTGTCTGCCCGGGCTGTGCTTGGTGAAGTACCAGCACACCAGGGGAAGATACTCTTGCTTTGCCCAGCCCTGGAAGGTCCTCACCTCTCACTCTGCTTTAAGCAGCACTAACTTTCTGCCTAATGAGCAGAAGAGAAAGTTGACCTCTTAATCAGATGAAACCTGTGGCTCTGCCTCAGGCAAGCAAAACCCAGTAAGGAACATCAGAGCTGAAATCTGCTGAAAGATGGAGCATAGTCTGTGCTTACACCAAATGGTTTTGGTTTTATCACTTACCTGCAAGCTGTTGCTGCTCAGCCTGCACCTGGGCATCTGTGTGTTGCTCTGCTGGGGAAAGCAGCAGCAACTACAGAGCCAGATGCTTCCAAGAAGCCTCTGGAGGCCTCTGCTGCCCACCCCTGTCCTCTTCTGAGAGAGTGAGCACTGTGTGATGCTGCATTACTAAAACTCATCATGGGCTATGAGGCATAATTGATTGAGAAATCTGATTTAGCATCTCAGTTTCTGAGGTTAATAAATGATAGCCTTTCCCTAGCAACTCACGTTAATTGATAGATTACTGATAACAGCTCTTCAGCTCTGCATCACAATGAGAACCTCATAACTGTGCTAAAAACCATTATATATACACGCAATTAAATAGCAGACATGCAAGCACACACAGTGTCATCTGTCCTCCATACCAAATGTGCAGCAGCATGGGGTGCTGAAATTTGCCATGAATTATTCATATGATGAATTATCCCTCTTTCTCTCCTCCTAGAATATCCAATTGCCCATTTCCATTTTTGTTTCTGAAAGATTTATTAAGCTGGAAAGCCTGTTAAACATTTCCTCCCCTTTTTCTCCATAGTACATAACATGCATCTTGTTTGCTGGTAGCACCTCTCCATCCGCTCCAGCAGGGTCTCCCAGAATGGTGCAACTGTGAAGAGTGCAACTGTTATCCAGGCAGTTCTCAGCGGCCTTGGTGATCCAATTACAGATGTTCCAAATTTTTATACTTATTTGTTCACTTAAGTCAAACCAGTCTCAGTCCCCAAGTAAATGATCCACAGCTACAAAGATTGTGACTGCAGGAGAAGGAATAATTTGGATCTCAGCACTGTTTAGGGTGCCCATTTTTGTTGGTAAAACTCAGTTCCCTGGAAGCCTTTGAGAAGGTGGAAGGAGTGCACAGAGCCAAGTCATTTAGAGGTTTGCAGATCTTCCCCCTCATTCTCAGTTTTCCCACATCAGCATAAACCCATCATTTTATACTCAGACTTCTGTACATTGCCGTGGCTGGGACCTGTTCCTGTAACAGTTGTACAAACAGGAATTCCCTCTGGATTCAGGGGGCAGAATTCCAATATCAATTTCCCAGATGCTGGGATAGTACCTGGGACAGTTAAATGGATTGAAAGGAATCACCTACCTACAGGAATTTTCCATACTTTGGGCTTTCATTGTTTCGTCTCCATTTAATTAGCTCCCAGGCATCCACATAACTTTTCATCATTTCAATCCAAGTCCTCCTTCCATACCCGGGTTTGATATTTTTGTACTGTGTACATGCTGAGAAGGGCGAATCTCGGTCTGAGTGTTTTAAATGCTCCTCTGGCTGGGAGTTGCTCTGCGCTGTGCTTTAAATCATGACAGAGGTTTACAGCTGCGATAGAGGCAAAACTGCCAGCATCCAAAAAAGAGTTATCTGTAGACAGCGAGTGGGTATTCACATGCCTCAGTAAATAATATCCTGGGGATGTCATCTTGCTTCCCCTGAAATCACAAACAGTAATACCCTCTAAGAACAATAGCACTAAAACTGTCCTTGGGTTAAAAATAATCGGTTTGCCTGTGTGTGAGGCACAGAGTCTCAAGAGCTCTTTGGCTGGGTAGCAATATTTTACCTCTAATGACCTCAAACCAGAGCCAGCCATTTGTGCAGGCTTTACAGAACAGTGTTGTGCCACCAGTCGTACCCGAAGGTAGCCGGCTGCCCTCACCTGAGCACATCCCTCTCCTGCGCGACCCAGACACTTGGGGAGAACAGTCAGAACACAACGGGTTTCCTTTTCTAATGTTAGCTTTCCTATTTAGTCAGCCTCTCCCGTTTCTGGATGACTGAATCTCTGTGTCTTCTGCAGCAGAAGAGGAGCACGTGTAGTTTGCTGAGGTGGTTTTTTTACTGAGGTGTTGCAGTTGGAGGCACACGATCCTCTAGGAAGGAAGAAGTCGGGATTCAGTGTGTGAATACCAGGTATTTCAAGGTCCTTAAACGTGTGTGTGTGTGTGTGTGTGTGTGTCTTTCCTCCCCTCCCCAAACTCCTACCCTCAAACCTATTTGAAAATTATAATATATAGTTGTGAAGTATCTAAAAATAGGGACGTGAAAACAAGGGTAACTGGAGGGGGGCTCCCATGGGGCTCTTTTTCTTAATCCTGGGTTTCTTCTGGTGAACTCATGTTTCTGAGCAGAGCCGCGGGCAGTGCTGGCTGGCTCATGGTGAGCAACCCGGCTGCTCTGCAAGCTGACAAGAGCAGAGGTAAGTGGCAGTAACTAACGGCAATTAGCAGAGGTCCCTGAAGGCCGGAGCTCTTTTGGGGCTTGTGTCTTCACAGAGTGGAGCTGATAATCACCCTACAGAATATGACAGTTAGCATCCCTCCTCTGAGGCTCTGCTGCCAGATTTGCTCAGCAGCCCTGGAGGAAAAAAAGAAAAAAAGAGAAAAAAAAAAAGGTTTTTATTTAATTTTTGCTTCCCAAATCTGTTGAAGTAGTAGGGAAGGAATGATCACCTTCGGGGAAATTACCCTTCAGCTGCTAGTGGTGATAACTTGTTTAATGCTTATGTAGCACTTGATGGTTTTATGGNAGACGCGCCGCTGCTCCGCGCCCCTCCGCACTCCTTCTGTAAACTTTTCCTGGCGCTCAGCCGTCCCCCCGCCGCTTCTCCCGGGTGGCCGTGCCCTCGCCCCGGGCGGCGGCGAGTACCCCGGGGGGGCTCCCGGCTCCTTTTCTCGCTGTGTTTTTTTAATTGCTTTTTCCTCCTTTTTCCCCCCCCACCCCCTCGGGGAGGGGTGGGGAGGGGAAGGGGCTATAAAGCGCGAAGGGACGTGCGTGACACAGTCCCCGTTGCAGCCTGTCCCCGCCGAAGCCGGGGGTTAGGTAAACACCCGCCCCCCACCCTTAAAAGAAAAACAACAACCACCCCCTTCTCGGGGTGCGACTGGACGGGATGGGACGCGACGCGGCAAGGTAAGACACCGGCACCGGGGGAGCGGGGCAGCCTTGTCGGGGTGGCGGGTTCTGGACACGGTGCCCCTCACCCGGCCCCAAGGAAACCCTCGGCCGAAGCGGGGCTNATTTTTGCTTCCCAAATCTGTTGAAGTAGTAGGGAAGGAATGATCACCTTCGGGGAAATTACCCTTCAGCTGCTAGTGGTGATAACTTGTTTAATGCTTATGTAGCACTTGATGGTTTTATGGCTGATGTGCCAAAAAGAAAACAAAACGAGAGAGGAGTCTGTTTTGAAACGGCAAAGGATACTTTCTTCTGCCTTTTCGTTGCAGTTCCCAGCTTATAGTAAAAAAAAGGTCTCTCGGTCCCCGAACCTGAAAGCTGCCCGTGATCAAAACGTGACGAGGGAGAGGGTGAGAGGTTGCATATGCAGCTTCGAGACCCCTCTGCGAAATTGCAGGCGAGTTTCAGAAATCCCTTTTCTCCCTCACCTATCGCTGTTGGGATGTACCGCAGCGTTTCTTCGAACCTTCAAGCAGCAGCTGCGTGAAAAGGGTAAGCCAGGAGCGCTGCCCCCCGCCTCTTTCACAGTCTCCCCGAGTCACCCCGTCCCAACTTCCAGGCAGGATCACACTTCCAAGATGGATGTTGAGTAGCTCCTTGCAGCGGAACCCAGCGCTGCACAAAGCCGCTGCCCTACGCGGCTCTGCCGCCGGGGGAGGACCCCCCAGGGGCAGCCAAATCGGGGCTCCCCCTTCCCGTCCCGCCGTCCCTCCCCTCCGCNGGGGTGGCGGGGTCTGGACACGGTGCCCCTCACCCGGCCCCAAGGAAACCCTCGGCCGAAGCGGGGCTGGGGACGCGCCGCACCCCGCGGCTACCCCGGCGCGGTCCCTCCGGCCGCAGCGCCGAGCCCCGAGCCCCGGTACCGCTCCGGCGCAGTATTCGCGGGATGTTGCTGGCAGGACCTCGGTGCCATCTCAGATCTCCCTCGCTTCCCTTTTGAGGTTCGGGGCTTTTTCTCCCCGTTTTTGCCCTCTTTCAGCCCGCGGCGCCCGGTGCCTCGCAGCCCGGGCTGCCGGCAGGAACCCCGGCTCGTCCTCCAGCGCGGGTGTGTTGCAGACCAGCAGTGACTCTTCACCAGCATCAGACGTTGTGATTAATTTTTTTTTTCTTCACTTGTGGGGAAAGAGAAAAAAGTGGCTACCAAAAAAAGTAGATGGAAAACTCAGCGGTGGGATACAAGTGCCGAGATCTGCTATGTGCAGCTCGGGTGGTGTTTTTATTTCGACAGTGCAGAGACAATGGCTCGAAAGCCTGGTTTAATCACTTGCAGATACAACTTTTATGTATTTAAACCTTCACAGTTAAGGGCCAACACAGATTCTTGAAAAGCAACGGTTCTTTGAGCGTTCTATTCTGGATGTATTTAACACTTGAGTGGTAACGTGCCCTGCTTGTCTCATACTGGAGCCCGTGATGAGCTCTGGTCTGTCAGTGCCAGTGCTGCCGAGGGGACCTCTGGAAATCGCCTCGGTGGGCACCTATATGAGTGAGGCAGTCGCTCTGAGGTTGGTTTCAGAGAGCGGGTTTTGAAGCTTGCAGGCTCCCTTGGACCTGCCCTCCCTACCAAGGGATCTGGTTAGCATCTAGTTACAATCTTTAATTAGAGCATTTAGACAGCATCACTGTCACGGCCTGAGAGAGCTGCAGGAGGCAAGGTTCCCAGCATAAATCCACTGAACTGCCTGGCCCCAGATAGCTGTTTGTGAGCAGATACAAGTGTGGTACCGTGTCTCCATCAGGGCATCCTACGGTTAGGCTACATTGGCAGCCTCATCCAGCACTGTCTTATGATAGGCTTTCTAGCCTAGGGGCACCTTGATTGAGCTGGTGGAGTTGTATCTGTGTAAAACTGGAAGAGAGTGATCCGAGGGTGAATTCCTCCCCAGGCAGCTGGTGGTGGGTGATTTATAGGCTGGTGACCCTGTCTCAGCAGTGCTGGTTTGGCCATAGCCTGGTTTCTGTAAAAACAGTGCTTGGTGTTAGACATCATCAGCACCCTTTGCCGAGAAAAACTTAGTGATTCTGTTCAGCTTACTTGGAAATTTGCTGATTCTTAGCTATTTTAGGAATGGCATTTTGGATTGCTTCTTGTCAGGAATGCCTCAACCTCCTGGCCTCGCTCTCCTACCTCATAGCAAACTACATACCTGCAAGAGGAGAGCTGCCCAGGTTAACTTTCTAGTACCACTGAAAGTCTCTGTGAGTACTTAGAGTAATGCCTAGAATGCGAAACTTGTTAGTATCTGGAGGAGGAGAGCACTTCTTAAAACGCTGAAAGATTTCTGTGTTCTAGTTGGACCATTAAAATATGTGATGAAGCAGAGAAGTGCACTGTGTGTTAGTACTGTATGGAGACGTATTTTGAGTCTCCTGTGAGGAGAATGATGCCTGTTTCATTCTGGACTTCAAATATCAGCAGATGATGAGCCCCGCTTAATTGCAAAGAGCTTTATAACGTGTCTGAAAAGTGCCCTCAGCTGTGTCACATTTCCGTTGTCAGGACTGTGGGTGCATCATGCTGTCCTTGATTCTGCACAGCCTGGACAGAAAGCCCATTGATTATTCTGCTGTGGCGTTTGGGCGCTGCAGTGTGTCACGGCAGCCCCGCCAGCGAGGTGACACAACGCGCGTGTCCTGCACTCGCCCAGCGACTGTGCTCTGTGAGTGGAGCCGGCTGTTCCTTGGCAGGTGGTGGCACACGCGTGACGCGCTGCTGCCGTCATCGTTTGTCGGGTTACTTCACACCCCTGGGGGAGTTTGCAGATCAGAACGAGTTGAGTGGAGATTCAAAGGCCATGTGGGATGCTGAGCGCTCAGAGATTAATAGGGACCCCTTTTTTTAATTTGAAGAAGGTTGTCACGGAGGTGAGGCAGAGCTGTGTAGGATTGCCTGTGCTGTTGTTGTGGATGTCTGCTTCGGAAACACCAAGGAGAAGTGTTTAGGTTTCCCCAATGTTTATAAATACAATATGGTGCAAACTGTCAAGCAAGCTGTTCAAAATCATGTAGCGCCTGTGCTGCCTTCCCTGTTCGGCTCAAATGCCTTCACCACATACTCGGCGTTCATCCGATGTTTAAAGCTCCCGGCACGCAGCTCTGGCTCATCTGCCATGGTTTTCCCAGCACGTCTCTCCTCCTGAGCTGGGCTGGGGATGTGGTGGCACAGGCAGGATCTGGTGCCAGGACCTCACTTGCACTATAACCTGGTCATTGGAGCCCTGAGCCTCCTTCAGCACCTGGCCAGCACAGTAAGATCCCAGGCTGACCCAAAGCATCTTGAGCTCATATGCCAAAACTGTACGTAGGGACAGAAGCCTTCGAGTCTGCTTTGTCATCCTTCGAAGGTTTGCCCACCTAAGATTTATTCACCTTAGAATTGCCTAGAATATGAAAGGATAAACCCCTTCCTGGAGGTGCCCTGAGAGCAAAGCTAGTGATGGGTGGGTTAATAGTGCAAGGGGAGCAGGGGCTTACCTTGGCTGTGTAATGTGGTTTCCAGTTTCTACTTATGCGGTGGCCTTCTGCTCCTCATTCCATGGCTTCAGTAGGGCTGGATGGAGCCTGTTTGCTGGACGTTTCACTCTGAAGTGTGCCAGAGTCTTCTGCCTTAAAATATATAAAAAGATGAGATGTTTATTAAACTCAGACCTTGCTTTTCCTTCTACAATTTATGTTCCGAAAGGCTGGTAATAAACAGTTTATTAAAGAGAAATCCTGATTTATTTCTGCAAATGATTGTTTCGAGCTGGTACCAAGCTGTCTTGTAGGAGACCACCTTTTATGCTTCCCATGGCAGTTTAAAAGATTGCTAGAAAAATAATCCAGAATCTAAGCAGGTTTGGATAAAGGCAAGCCAGGACTGTACGTCAGGGTATGTGGTGCTTTTTATACAGCGAAGAGGCAGATTTTACCACAGAACATCTGGGTACTGGCTACAGTTACAGCACAAATTTTTAGTGGGATAACAATTCTTGTTTGGCCTCACATTCATTTTGAAGTCGCTAAACTTTATATGAATAATAAAACTCTAAGCCCGTTACTTCACTATTTGCAAGGGGCTATTTCAGTCATCCTCAAGTGTCTCACATCTTTCTAGCCCTGGTTTTAATTTGCTTTGCTAAGTGGGTATTTTATCTTTTCAGCCCCTGGCTTGCTCTCACAGGAGGCAGATTTACTTATCTGTAGCGATGGACACACCAGCAATGGCAGTTTCCATTCGACCTTGCTGAACGTGCACGTTTTCTGCGTTAAGGGCAGCCTAATGAAAACTGCACGTTCCTTGTTCAGTGCGTGCGAGGGGGCTGATGTTATTTGTGTGGAAGACTATATAGCTGCGCTGGGCTACCAGTTCAACCACTGTTAGCCAGTTAAAGTAATGGATGAACTTCTGCTTTCTTTTTCTGTTTGATGATAAAATACAGTGGAGAAGAGTAGGCCTGGCTGAAGGAGAGAAGGGAAAGGACCTCCTTCATCATGTCAGCAAGCAAGTTTACCACCCCTTACAAAGGGTGCACGTGCTGGTGGGAATGCCCAGAACTGAGGGTGATAACCTCTACTCATTATATATCAAGAAATAAGTCTTTGGAATAGAAGCTTGTGTGGGAGTGTTTAGATAGCCCATAAGGCTAATGTCTACCTTGCTTAGGGAGAACCCAAATGCTGTTGAACTCTGTATTTTGATGTCACTGTACAGGCAGGAGTGAAAGAAGAACACATCAGAATTAAGGGATAGAGAATATCTTAGGTAAGATCACTGAGAAGGGGCTCAGGTACTGCTTGAGCTCTGGTCAATAGCAAGCAGTGCAGTGCATGAACATTGCCTTGGAGAAAAGGCAGAGTACAGAAGCTGCATTCCCCACTCTTTGTTTTACATCGTGACTGAGAATACTCTGCTGCTTCGACAAAAGTCTTGGTTAGATCAGGCAAGGGATAGTTTTTGCCTGAGAAAATGACTGAGATAAGCCCAATGCTAATGGATGGATGGAAGGAGCTTTAAAGGCCAAGGAGATGGTATGTTTGAAAACTTTAACAAGATATCATTATGAGAGGAAGTATTTGCCCCTAAATTGGGAAGTAGGTCAGGGTGATAGATCATAACTCCAGGAGAATCTGCTTAAAGCTGGAATAAATGAAGAGGGAGGGAGTAAATTAAGAAGTTTGTTCTTTCAGAATTAGTTTTTCTAATTTGCAGTATGCAAGGACACCCACTGAACAGGAGAGCGATAAATGTGACCACAGAGCTGTAACAGGAACCAGACAAAGTCTCGTGACTGTGTTAGATGGCTTTGATTGCACCCCAGGGAGCACATTGGTCGTGTGGGACACGTCAGAAGCAGGCAAAGTGTCGCCTCTTCCAGTTGATGTGTGAGATAGCTGATACTATAGCTTCACTAAAAATGTAGTGACCTGCTGGGGGACATTTTACAGGATGGATTTTAAATGCTGTTGGAGTAATCAGCAACATGAGTGGTCTGAGAACCTGGCTTCTGGTCTGCATCTGCTTCGATAAACAAAAGCGAGCCCTGCGCCGAGCATCTTTCGGTGGGCTGTGTCCTTCCACCCAGGCAGGGGCAAGTGCTCAGCTGGCTACAGCCTTTTCAGCGTTTCTCACGGATTGCTCAGGAGCACGTCGGGTTGTTCAGGTTTTGGTCTGAAGTGGGATCACTCTGGTTTTAGAGTAATTACATTCAGTAGCTGGAGAAATATTTGTTGCTTGCGTGACAGCTGAGATAAGAAGCAGTGGGTACTTACTGCAAGCACCTGGAAATCTGAAAAACAAAAGGCAATAATTTATCTTTCTTACTTCATTCCCCCCTCCTCGGGTCCGGATATGAGTGCCCCTCCAGCGTGACCCTCGCACGCTCACAACATGACACACCACCGAGGCCAACACTTCCCCTGTGATTTACAGGGGAAAAGCATTGTTCACCTAATTGAATGTATTTCTTTTTATTTAAGGAAAAAGTAACTTTAAAGGGGTTGAAACTTTATTAGGATGTGAGGGAAATGATGCTTTTAATCTTTCTCACTTTTAACTTGAACGGTACCAAAATAGAGCAGTGCTAGGCCAGCTGCTGGTCATGCTGCAAAGGCTGGTGGGGAGGTGGGATGGCAGGTTCCTCGCACATGCTGCAGGGATTATTAAACAGGGGAAATGTTTTTTACAAAGCAACCAGAACATGGTGAAGAAATATCTTTCTCTTTCTACTTTGTTTAGGTGCAGCAGATTTGCAGCTAATTTGTTTATAGTCAAACAGTCTAAACGTGCCTCAGCATTTTGAAATCCAGAAACCTGATGCAAATTAATCAGTTTACAGATCAGGATGATGGTGATGTGGGAAAGCCAAGTGTCTCAGAGCTGCCAGCTGGTCTCTGGATGCAAAGGAAACCATCGGTGCACAGTGTTAACGGATTCTAGTCCCCATTCTTTCTCTTCCTTTGGCTACTAAATCTGCATTTAATTCCCCACAGACTTTTTCTCCTGGGAAAGAAATACTTGAGTATGATTTGTAGGACTAATAGGATCTTATTTGGGGAAGACCCTGGGGGCTCTCTAAAAATCATTTTTCAGTAATAAGAAATAATGAATAAAAACCTAATGGTCCCAGGGGGTATTAAAGTTACAGTTTTGCAAGGAAGATTTAAAGTCAGTCAATTAAAACTTTTATAATCCTGTTACAGTACAATAGTTGAAAAAAAAATCAAGGAAAAATAAGTGGGTTTTAAGACCCTTTCAGATCATATGAACAAGTCTAGCTTACTTTATCATTTGAATTAAGCATCTATATTAAAGCAAGAATATCAGACATCTTTTGCTACTGTGTTATAGCAGGGCAGCAGGCTCAAGGAAAGAAATGTGCCAAGTTCATTGACAGCGTGTTCTAATTCCCACTCATTTAAGAAAAAGCAGTTGCAAGGTGCTTATAAGAAACTTCAGGCAATTAGGTCTTTAACTAAAAAAAGCAAAATTCCTATGTGTCAGCAATATGTTCTTCCAGAAGGCCCAGAGATGCTTCTGGCTCAGCCTTTTGCTCGCTGGACTCATGGCTGTCCCCACTCAGCACTGCAGGCTCTGTGTAGTTTTGATCAACTGGGGTCTGTGCAGACCTTGACTTGTAGCCCTTGGCAAAATGTGCACTTGGGGAATGAAGTGGCACATGGGAGGACATTAACCCGGTGGGCAGAGCTCCTCACCTGACCCTGGTCCAAACTTCTTGGACCTGCTGGAATGCCTCGAAGGAACAAAGCACCAAGAAGCAGACACATTTTTTTGAACTTCAAGGTTTTTGTTTTTTACAGTGAGCAGTGATGTTGAAATGACTTTTTGTCCTTTAGCAGTAACTTTCACCCAAGGATCTTGCAGCTGTTGCCAGTCGCTAGCGAAGGGATCCCCTCAGAAAGCAGTGCTAGGTCCCACACCACAGCTGTCACCACATCTTTAGCTTTTGGGAAAAGAAATGTCCTTGACCCGTTCCAGCCATCTCTGAATACAGGAATTCCTTTATTTTCCCATCTTTCTTTTGCTGCCTTCTCCCTTCTTTCCCCTGCGGTCACCCAGGGATGTATGTTTGCCATAAGAAGGCCTGAAGGTTTTTGGGTTGTTTGGATGTTCGCTCACCCGTGACTGTCTGACCTATGTGCCCGTATGTGTTCCCTCTGCTTTTGTTGGCAGTAACCAGATAAAGGACTAACCTTTCGCCTGCCAGCCTGCACAAATAAACAGTGGCCCAGCAGCAGAGTGAAGCCGAAGCCAACCCTTTGATACTCTGGTTTTTGAGGTCCTTTAACAGAGCTCTGCAGCTGACCCTGGCAGGTTTGAAGCTCTTGCAGCACATCTCTTCAGAGCACCCAGAGCACACTCGGGAAGGGCTTTCCAGCCTGGTCATGTAGAAGTCCAATGCTTAGAAAACTCAGAAAGGGTTAGGAAGCCATTCTGAAGACTGGTAGCTCCCTAACACACTCTGTCCTCCTTCGTTGTGATGGGCTGGTGACTGGTTAGCTGTGGCTGGACCTCTGCTATCCTGTAACCTCTCAGACAGATGCATGTGTCAGCTTTCACTGTAGGCCTGCCTGTGACTATGCTTCACCATCTCTCTGGGCACATACTGGTTTGCTCTTTGAAGGTACATCCTTTCTATGTCACATTACTCCTCAGCCCTAGAGACATTGAGTGATGCTGGGTGAGCTGTGCCCTGCATGTGGCTCAGCGTGGGCATGTGTGCTGCATGGGTCTATAGCTGCTCCAAATCTCGTCCCAAATCTTTTGTCTACTTCTGACACAGCCTTGACTAACCTTGGGAGCCATTGTGCACGATATAGGTGCTCTGCTCTCGCAAGGATCCCCCTTTCCTTATGAGCATAGGGCATACTCACTGCTGTTCATTTGTCCCAGTGACTAGTGGGAGAATTAGAGATGGGTGCTGGAGCCTCCATCCATGGGTCCAGGCCAGTGGGAGAAGCAGAAATTCAGATTTTCTCCGGAGGTGGTAGGGAGTGTCAGGCATTGTGGAAGGTGACCACAGGCAGCCTCACTGAGGAATCCAGAGTCCCTCATTAACCATTTACACTAACTTACCAAGTTGCCCTCTGCAGGAATTTGTGCCTTTTTAAAACCAGAAAATAAATGTCAGTAGGCAAAATTTAGCCAGTTTGAGCATTTCTGCTTTTTCTCAAACCACCACACGTCCCTATCACATAGTGTCCAGAAGTGAGCATGCCAAAGAGGTGATTTTCTGAACAACACAGTGAAATGGTGAAGCTGATTGTCCTTCCTGTGGTTCACTTGTGATGAGCCAGCCTGTGGTCTCAGCCACCAAAGCCTCTGCAGAGCAAATAGTGTGACTCAGAAATGGTGTGTGCTGCTTCCTAGAGATGGTGGGGATCAGCATGGGGGACAATATCAACACTGGGGCTTGGGAAGTCTTTGCTGCTGCAACAGTGGCTGAAATCTGCCAGCTCTAAGGTCCAGCACACTGGTAGAAATATGTAAATATCAATATCTTTAGCACTATATTTGATACTTTCCATTTTCAAACACTTGACAAATGTTTACATATTTTCAGCAGCCCTTTTCCAACTAGGGAAAATGAGACACAGCATCTGTAAATTACTGTGCTATGTAACAAATTATTATGAGAGAGCACCTTGAGTGTTCGTTAAGGATTTGTAGGGCCTAAGATTTCCTTTGCTTGCATTAAGACTGAAGGTAGATATTAGAAGTGAATCCAATTTTGGACAGTAAGTTCAATCAGAGAAATTTTGGATTCTGATTATAATTAAGGAGTAGGAAAATTTGGGGGATCTCTGCCCAGCACAACATGTATTATTGTCGTGGTAAGTAGTATGGGCTAGACTCTCACTTCAGTAGAAAGAGTCAGAGTGTCTTTGAAGTCTGCTGAGGATCTGGATGACATGATTCAGGTGTAACTAAATGCAACACAGGGATAAGATTGAAAACATAGAGGAAAGAACAGAATAAACCAGAAAGAACTTTTCCACCCTGTTTATATAAATTGCTTTTTGTCCTTGTCTCATATCTAGTTAACTATGAGCATTCCTGGACTAGAAAAAGCCTTGAATCCAACCTTACTGTTGCATTGGGTGCCGGATGCTTGCTGCAGCTTCTGTGTGAGTCCTTGCTCCAAGCTATACACTGACCCAGCAATCCATTGTGCACACCATCCTGGCAGGAGTGCTGGGATGCAGTTGCTTCCCTGAGAGTTGGAGACCCTGCTGTTACTTTCTGTGCTGTTGAAGGCATTGCTGGTTGTTAATGGTTAGCTTGGAGCATGGAGAAACTCTAGGCAATAGAAAGGAAGATATGGTAAAACTGCAAATGAGAATTTCTGAGCAGCTGTTGCAGGAAAACCGTGTGTGTAGAGGTAGGGCAGTGGGTGTGAATATTGATGTTCTTGGGCTGGCTGTGGTTTGTAATCCTATGTATGTGTGGTGTTGTGACACTGAAAACTCCATCTGATGGAAGTAGAGGGATTTGGCTTCTGTGTGCTTAAAAGGGTTTCAAAGTAGTCAGCAGTTCCCTCCTTTTCACTCATCTACTGAAAAGCAGAGGGCAAGAAGCACACAAAAAATTCTAGCATGGAATTGCTTTCCACAAAACAGGAGAACTCCCAGTTGCTGCTGGAGCTGCCAGAGACTTGGCTTCCTCTGCACCTGCCCTCCAAGTCACACCAGTGACTTGCCACCCCCTGCTTGTCGTTGCCTCTCCCACACCCCCCTGCCCTGCACCAGCACCTTGTTTTCTCCCCTTTAGCAAACACCTTGTTGACTGTGGGCAGCTGCCAGGTGAGAGTTATTCCCCAGACCTAAGAATGGCTCAAGCAACTTTAGCTCCTGTGGTAGTTAATGCACTTAATGACTTTGGGTTTATGTTTTAGCACTTTTCAAAGATCTCTTTAACCTTCCGTTGTAAGCCCTGGCAGTTTGAGGATGTGATGGTAGGCTGCATGGGCCCCACTTCTGCTTCTGCTCTTTATCATAGCCTGACACTTCAGCCATCCCTGTCCCTGGTGGGTTTTTGCAAGGGAAGTGTCTCATAATGCCATTCAGAAGTATTCCTGAGAAGCAGTAGGAAACTCTGTACCAAATACCAACATGCTTGTGTTGGTTGTAATTTGTAATTGTTCATATGTTCCTCCCTGCTAATCCTCTTGCTGAAATTCATTACAGAGAGACAGTAACATACACCCAGAGAGCTGTGCTGGAGGCAGAATGACTTGGCTGAAGAAAGTGGCTATTGTTTTATGATTAAAGGAAGAGATTATATTGGGATTTCCTTGAACAAGGAAAGTCACTGCCCCACTTTTATTGCTTGTAACAGGGGGATAGTAATTATTCTCTGTTATAAAACACCTCCAGATCTTGTGATGAAAGCTTTGTGGTAGAGCTGCATGGCATTCAGGTTTGGTTATCTTACATGGCCTGGAGTTGTGCAAAGTAAGATTTCTTTGCTTTACCTTATTTATCCTACTGGGGCTCAAGCCCTGCTGAGACTATGGAAAAAAATCCCCCTTCTCTGAGTTGGGTGTCTGACACCTGTCCCATGCTGCTTGCCCACTCCAGGAATGACATCCAGCCATGTGAGGATTTAGTATGGGCTTGGGAGAGTGGACAGGAACAGTGGTAAGGACGCAGGCCAGCCCATGCTGCAGCAGCCAAAGGAAGTGGAGCTCAACACAGGGGAGTGAACCCCACCAGCTGGCTGCCACCCCAGGGCTCCAGCATGTCACCTCTCCCTGTGGTGCTGCCATCCCCTTGCAAGGAGAGGTACAAGGGAACAACTGAGCATTGTAACAGAAGGCACTGGGGACTCAGTGTTTGTTTGGTTTTGACACTCACTGCTGAGTTGCATGGGTTGAGGTGGCTGTGAAGGAGAGAAGCACTGGTATGTGGTCTCTGATGAAACAAAAGAAAAACGAGGAGGCATTTCCTCAAGTGTCCCGAATGGCATCTCCTGGCTGTGATGGTTTTTGAAGCATTCAGCTATCAGCAGCTCCAGGATGGTGATTTCAATGTAATCAGAGTTGAATCTGTTTCCACTAAAGTGGAAAAATAAATAAGGCTCAGTTTAGAAACAAAATAGTCCATGTAAAATTTGATTTTTGATACCATATCTCCCTGAGTATGTTTGCTTTTCAACATGTCTAATTTGAGACAGCTCCACACTTAACGTTCCCCCTTCAGAGTTAACCTCTCCCCGAAGCTGTAGTTCTTTGCCATTAAGATGTGGTGGAAGGGTACCCTTACTTCTTCATGCCTTCCTATTTTTACATACTTGTATATTTTCCCCATGCTACTGTGACTTGCTTTGCTAGAACAATGCCCTCAGCAAAGGAAAATCGGGGTTGAATTGCAGTTGCAAGAGGCGGTCAGTTAATCCACAGATTATTGACACGGTGGACCCTAAATGCTTCAAAGGCACCATTATAGTCCATCATGTCCATGTGTACTTAGGGAGCTTTAATCCACGGATTACAGGTCCATAAATGCTCCTGCCTTCCCAGTAACAGCAAGTCCTGCCAATGGGAGCTGCCACGTCAAGCCAGCTGTGGTGCTACCCAGAAATATTTCTTTAAAAGCCTCAGGAACAGTGATACAGCCCTGTGGGGACTGTGTTTCTTGTCCCCACCGTGTTCTGTAGGGAAAGGCTTTGGGCTGGTGCTTGTCTCCAGCTGACTCGGGCTGCGCTGGCTGAGCTCCTGGCCAGGCTCACATGCCCTGTGTGGCAGGACCAGACAACAAAAGTTTTCAAGAGTGCTGCTTTTAAAAAAGAACCCCAAAGCCAAATGAAAAGCATACCAAACATTTTCCAGATCCTTTAGGGAATAGTGAGCATTAAATGGCAAGCCTTCACTTTTCCCCTCTGGTCTCCCCTTAAACAAACAACCCAAGCAGTTGCCTGTAAATACCTAGAATTTCCAAGGCATTTTTTCCTTGTTTGCACATTAAGAATAACTAATTGTACTACAATCAGAATTGGGAGGTGCTGTGAAACTCCTCAGAGGTGATAACTCTGTGTGCTGAGGTGCATATATTTGTGTTCAATATCTCTGGAAATGAAGTGGATAATGGAAAAGCTCACATGCAGCGTTCTCACAATATGTCAAAGAAGTTACACAGTGCCCTTTTATTTCCAAAGTTGGACTTAAATCACATCAATAAATCTACAGACTTATTATGAGATGCAGCATGGGTAATGTAAACAACCATAAAACCCCCCAACACACCCGTTTAAAAGTAAGACATAAAGAGGAAAAAAAGTTACCCATCCATACAACAAAAAAGAGAAGAAATGCAACACAAAAGCACTGTGACAGGCAGCGCCTTGAAATTATCCTCACTAAATTACAGTCGTGCTCTTTCCACTCTCTGTAATTAAACATTAGAGTTTATTTATTCCAGATGCATTTACTTCAAGTAAAACCAGACCTTTTGTTTCGTTTTGTTACCATAAATCCTTTACAGGTCTCAGTGACCTGCAGACAGCTGAGAATTAAAGCAACTGATTTTCACAGATCAAGGCAGCGGAAGATGACTTGTGAGTAGTAGTGGCACTGCAGGTGGTGAATCCAGTACTCTGCTGCCTTTTTGCAGAGCAGGGGTATGCCTGATGGCTTTGAGCCTTCCTGTGGGTGCGTGTCTGTGTGTGCAACAAACCCACAGAGAAACCCAAACAGGAGGCCGTGGCTGCTTTGATCCCACGCAGCCAGAGTGGATTCTTGGCTTGCTGGGTGGGATCTCTGTGGCGGGGAGTCTCTCGTACCTCTTGGGGGACATGCTGTGCAACTGCTATATTTTGCTGGAAAAAAATGGCTTGCTTGAGGCAGAAAGAAAATACTGTAGGCTTGATCAGCAAAATCAAACTTGGGATGATTTTATCAGGCCTCAGGGCTGCCTGTTTCTGACTTTGGTTGAGGGTGTGCCCACCCTGCTGATCCCACAGCCTGCAGGAAGAGCCCATGAGGTGCTGCTGCAGCTCTAGCTAATTGATGTCCCCACTCAGAACCTAAGCCAACTGCAAATCCCATTATCCTTGCTGTTTCTGCTTATAATTGCAGTTCACATAATATTTGCAGGCCTTTTTGACAGATAAAGTTCATTGCACAAAGGTCTTAAAGGCTGGACAGAGGGCTTATGCATGAGATTTTGGAAAGGTCAGATGAAGCTCACTGCCCAAGTGGAAATCATTGAAAATTTGTCATCATCATAACATCTTTCATCCCATTTAATGATAATTTCCAGGTATGTGCTTATAGCTCACATTTATAAAATGGCCAGACTGCTGCTTTTGTTTATTTATATTTTCTAAAGAAAAAAACCTCACAAACCTCTGGCAAGGTGGTAAATTTTGAGGTGTTTAATGTATATTCCACACCTGCGTTTTTCATCTGTTGATCTATTTAAGTAAACATATATAGGTTCATTAAGTAAACCTCTTCCAAGGTGTGGCTGTTGCTACCAGAGTGTTTGTGCAGCCCAGGATCTGCTCACCTGGGACAAGACTGCTGCCTCTCAGTTTAAAAGGAAAAGAAACCCTGCCCAGCTGCCATGACCATGGCTCTGAGCAACCTGATCTAGCTGAAGATGTCCCTACTCACTGCAGGGGAGTTGAACTGGATGACCTTTAGAGGTCCTTTCAAACCCAAAGCATTCTATGATTGTATGACCACTGCTGCCCTGACATCACTCAGCCTTTCTGGGGGATTGGTGTCCTGGCAGCCAGCAGGCAAAATATGGGTGGCCTCAACCAGCTGGAAGGTGAGCTGGGAGGAGCCCTACCTGGGAGAAGATGGGGACCCCTTGGATGGTCCCTGCTCACAGCCTGGATGCCTTAAGTGGGTCATTTGACAAGTGTGAAAAGAGAAAGGGGGGAAAAAAGGAAAAATAAACCTTTTTTCTCCTTTCTTTTAGAAATGGAAGAATACACAACAAGTCATTATTTTCTCAAGGGTGTTTTCTGGTGTTGCTTTTTGTGCTGGCCTAGAGCTGCTGGTGTCTGCATGTGCTGTACCAGTCCCTCCAAGCTGTGGTGGGTTTCTACCTTTCTTTTTGTGTTCGTGGTTGCTGCCTGGGATTTCCCCCCACTCTGGCAATGCTGGGAAAGTTGGTGTCCTGACCTGGGGACCAGTGGTGCCAGCTTTGCCTGTACCCACCACTGTGCTCCTGCTCGTTATGCCAGGGCCAGCAGCAGCCTTACCTAAGGTGACAGGGCAGCAGGTTTACTTAAAGATCCATGTTTAAGGCTTGGTTTAGAGTTTGGGAAAAAGCGAGAGGTAAAGATGGGCCATTAGAGGGCACTTTTGCAATCCTGGAGAAGGAAACCAGTGCTTATTATTTCACTTTGGACTGTTTATTTTGGCACTCTCTTAAATTCAGTGATAAACAGCAGGCAAATCCTTCCAGTCAGCAGGAATATATCAATAAAATATTGACTCAGAGTTTAAAAGAAAAGAAAACAAGACAAACTTGTAGAAAAGGGAATAAAAGACATTTAGGAGGTGGCACAGCCTGGAGAATAAAAAAAATCACAGAACGTATTTCAGGCAATTTGTAAGGCTTTACAGTGCAGTGCATAGGCCTCAGCTATACCTGGCTTCTGGCTCAGAGTGCAGCACACTGAGACAAGAAAACTGTTTGTTGGGGATTTCTGAGGGCTGGGTGGGAGAGCATGAATTCACGTGCTCAGATCTACCAAGTGCATTTGCTGAGGGACTCTCTCAAAGTCGCTGCCCAGCAATGAACTTGCCCAGAAAGAACCATGGAATAAGTGGTTTTTTTTGCTTTCCTCTTCATGTTCTGCATGAGTTAAACTATAGCGGAATTAGCCTAAAACTCTGCCAAATTATAATGAGTGTGCTGCAAAAAATAGAATCTGTTTATTAACTGGTGTGAAAGGGTGGTATGACACTGACAGCACAGGTTCCAGAAACTGTGAGAAAGTTTTGGATGCCTCTTTGCTGCTGAGGTATCTCACTTTCCTAAGTGTTGTGCATGAAAATTTTGCCCATCCTAAGTCTCTGAGGTTGTGTGAAAATGAAAGTGCTTCAAATCCTATTTGATTATAAAGGAACAAAGATAATAAAACTTTTCTTTTTTTAGTAGCATTTGATAACTTTTCAAACTATTGGATGGGCTGTTGCTGCCTGCTCAGCCTGCCCAGGGATCACAGAATTAACTTTGATGTGTCTTTTGTAGTTATTTTTAAGCCAAAATGCTTTTGTGATTAGATAAAGATGCCTGAGACAAATCTGCACCTTGTTGCCACACTGCAGTTTTTAATGGGGACAGAAACACTGTCTACAGGATTTTTAGAGTAGTAAAATTATTTAAGTGAAGCTTACCCTGTGTAGCCCTATAATCAAAATCTATTTATTTTAGTAGAAGTTGCATTGCATTGGAATTGGCTATGGGAATATACATGACTGCAATTGCAAGGGGTTCACGTGGAGGACGCTGTCTGCAGGAAAGCGTCAGAGTTTCTTACCTAACCAAATAATGTGCTCTAACTGTTGTGATTAAGTTGGAAAGAATTTCTTCCCTGTTGGCCAACAATAATACTTGAAAAATCAATAAACAGCATGTTAGAGCACATGAAACTCATCCTGCTTTGTGTGAGAGAAGGGTTCTGCTGGCTTGGGTGACTCAAGTCAGCAAATATTTTGACTTACGATCTTTGCTGCAAAAGGTCTAATGTTATTAACTTTGCTGATAAGTATCAGCATGTCAGTCTGAATTTGAGGAAATATGTCTGTTGTCATCAAAAGCTAAGTCAGAACCTGGCTGGGATGAATTTTGACAAATTCTGTGAAAGCTAAATCAGGATTTAACTCTAAGTGGCATTTACATGTCATAGGTAAAGTTCTTTACTCCTTTCCCTTCTGTAGGGCAGACCACTGCAGTAACCTGTTGTTAAAACATCCCAAACCATAAAGGCACAATTTGAGACCTATGAGTGCTGCAGATGAAGCATTTACAAGGCTTGCAAAGAGGAAACTGCAGCCCTATGTTGCCAGGTTATCACCAAATAAATAAGGGCACAGCCTTCTCCAACTGCAAAACAGCTTCCAGCGCCCTTGGCACAGGCAGGGCTTCACGTCGAGATGGCAGGGCCGAGGGGTCCCCAGCATGTTTGCTGTTGGCTTGCAGGGAATATGGAGCTCCTCCATGGCCTCCATGTCTACTAGGGACATGATCACAGAGACACCTCTGCCAGGTAAAAGGTGAACCTTAAACATTCATTTTCATCTTTCCCATGGTTTTCCACTCAGGATAGGGAGGATCTGACTGCAAAAACAGGACTGTGTGGCAGTTCAGGGAGGGAGAAAGCCAAGGAAGGCGAAGCAGCCCTCAGTGTGAGGGAAGGCTTGAATGGAAGGAGGTGAGAGTTTTTAGCACCTGTCACTTGTGGCTTATGGTCACTTTGGGGTTTGGTAACATGTTTTCTGTCTTGCATCACTATTTTCAATGGGAAAATAAATAAAAGACAGGGACTAGCTGGACAGCACGCATTGGAGAAAACAGTAGAAAGAGGGGCAGGAATGAGCTGAGGTAATGCAGAACAGCAGAGAAGAGAGGGAAGGGGCTGAGTTGGAGGAACCTGTGCCATTGGTGCAATTAAGTAGCAATGATGTTAAAAGGTAGAAGAAACAATACGAGGGCAAAATTAGCCCTCTACAGGCCTTGCTGGTGTCAGGGGACCTGCTGTCCTGCACATGGATGGCTGTTTAGCTGTGCTGGGAGCAGGATGGACTGCAGGACATGGTGAAGGGGAGCTGGAGACAGTGGGGAGTGGGATATGTGAAGATTTTGTCAGGAGCTTGGGGGCAAAAAAAGATGAGACCTCTTGCTACTGGCAGTGAATTCCTGTGCTAGGGCCCACAGCAAGCTTTGGCAGGGGTGTGGTAATGATGGGAGGGGCAGAGGCTGGTGAGCTGCTCACCACCTGCTTTTGTGAAAGGGAGAACAGTAAGGAGCAGGTGGGGATTTTGGGGATGTGGGAGTGGGTCTTGCTGAAAGCCCCCCAAAGGCTGGGGAATAGGGTCCCACACCATGACTGCATCAGCCTCCGGTGGCTCCTTTGGGGTTTTTGAAAGGTGAAGCCATGGGAGGGGGAAGGAGAAAGGATGCTGAGGCTTCCCTCAGAGGTGCCTATTGATACTTTGATGAAGGGCTTGGATGGGAAGAGCAATTTTGTTATGGCTTAGAGTGCATCATGCCACTTCTCAAGGAGCTTTGTTTGCCAGTTTTACATAAAATATTCAGAAAAGGTTAAATGGAGGGGGAAAAAACCCAAACAATCTCAAGAGCAGATCTGATGTTAAAGGTAAAACCAGTTTGTTTAAAAAGCCATAGTCAGCCAAGTAACACAAAGATAACTGTTCCTGCCAGCTCAGCTTTGTATCATGCTTCTCCCTAAAGCCAGTGGCTAACACAGTTTAAGGAATGTCCTAAACATCTTTTTCTAGTTTTAACAAATGTTACAATTTAGTAATTCAAACTTGCTATGCTCCTACCAGAAATGGGTTTTGTTTCCCCCGCTACCACCTACCCCATACCAGAGCCATTATAGATGAGATCATTTACTGTACTGAAAGGAGATTTCCAGCTTGTCCCACTCTATATATTAGGGTAGTCATTACTGACCTAGTTGTAGACATAATAATGAAAGGCTGAGATTATGAATTATTGTGCCCAATTTGTAAAGGATTCTCTGCTTTTGTGTTTTGCAATTCCCATCAGGCTTGAGGATTAAACCCTGCTGAATTGCATGCTAATACCAGTGTGCTTTGAATATGTGTGGGTTTATATCCCATGTTTTCCTAATTCGCTATTTTTATGAAGAACAATTTCACTGGAAATATTTACGTTTCAAAGAATCGTTGGAAGCCCAACCAGAATCTCTTAGAAAGTGAAGCCATTGAAGTCTCCATCTGCTATGTGCTTGCTCCAGTCCTCATGTCCAGCAAGCAGTATTTCTGCTATGGCAAAACATCAAACTGTAGCTCTACCAGTGCCTGGAAGGCTTTTGCTGTTTGTTAGTGACAGGGAGAGATACAGATTTGGAGCCAGAATGCAGGCTTGCTTTCAGAGACAGTTTGAGACAGCAAAATCTCATGTCCATCACTGTGACGATGTGAGTTTAGCCCTTACAGTATGTGCTCCTAGGGCTTGTGCAACAGCACAGTGAAGGTGCTGTCAAGACAAAGTGCATGTGGTGTAGTTGTAGATGTGCAGTAAATCAGCCCACGGGAGTTTGCAGCTAGCTGAGTCACAGTCTCACCCACCGGTGTGGGACAAGTGGTGGCAGCTCCTGCTCCCTGTGGTGCAGCCCTCCTCAGGTAAGACTCCCTGTCATTGCTGTAGGATGCTCCTGCTGCACTGCCCATTGCTGCTCCTGCTGCTGCCGCTGAGCTCCAGGACCCAGAAGTTGCCTACCAGAGATGAGGAACTCTTCCAAATGCAGATCCGGGACAAAGCTTTTTTTCATGACTCGTCAGTCATCCCGGACGGAGCTGAAATCAGCAGCTACCTCTTCCGAGACACTCCTAAAAGGTATTTCTGTCTGGTTCCAGTGAGGAGGTTGTGCTTTGAAGATGCTAGCTGGTTTTCGCTGGGTGTTTTGAAATAAAAATTGGATCCCAACCAGAAAAATACAAATGTCAGTGTTCTGTCTGGTGAAGTGAGTAACTATGCAAGTTTCCATTCCAATGCGGCCTCCCCGGCTGAGAGTCTATCCAATTTATTTGATTTCTGGGATAAGCCCAGGGCTCCCACAGACCACAGAAGTTCCCTGAAGCTGGGCCACTAACCGTGTCTGGAGGCAAAGGGAGCAGGAAGGAAATTAAAACTACAGGCTTACCCCACCACACTTGTCTCTCTTCATTATTTCACATTATGCTTTAAAGACGCAACATAAACTAGCTTGCTCTGAGCTCCCTACTTCCTAGCCTAGGCCCTTTGAGTCAGAAAACACTGAGGATAGATTGGGAAATAACATTAGGCTTCAAAGAGTTTGGGCAAGACCAGCACTGCCACCGTCTTCCTCGTGTCACACATCTCCTTCAGCCTCCATTGTCAATAAACATTTTACAATAAGTGATGTGTAGTGCTTGGGGGATGTGGGAAGACAGCTCAATGTGTATGTATCTTTATGTGCTTCTAGGGCCCTTCCCTGGACACAGCATAAAAGGTGTGCCCTGCTTTGAAAAGCTTATCCCTAAATTCCAGGAAAGATCCTGTTTCCCTCATTTTTGCCTTTGTGACCATTTACACAGCATATAGTCAGTGACAGTCTTGACAAAAAAAGTGTGAGATCTGCACCACCATCTTAGTGGGAGGACTCCCTTCACCTCCACAGCTCTCACCCACTGACATTTCCATATTCCCTCTGCACGAAGTTGTCTGTAAGCAACAGTTTTGTCTCTGTCACCCCACCAAGACAAACTCTGATCGTGTCAAGTCAGTCTCTGCCAGTTGGCTGCCATCAGGATTTATTGACATATTGGTCTGTTAACCTTCCCCTAGGTATTTCTTTGTGGTTGAAGAGGACAACACTCCCTTGGCAGTGACAGTGACACCATGTGATGCCCCTCTGGAGTGGAAACTGAGTGTGCAAGAGCTCCCAGAGGAAACTAGTGGAGAAGGTTCAGGTAACAAACCATCAAATGACGTCCCTTGTACCTCAGACATCTGCTTTCCTTCTGAATTTGAAGCGCCTCAGACCAACCTTGGTGAGATGCTGACTCTTGCAAGAGGCCCTTCTTTATGATCTCTTGCTGTTTGGATCTTCAGCCACAGTCCTGCTGTTGTGTGGAAAACTGTCAGCAGGTAGCAACGTGACAAGGGCTGCCACAACAAGCTGTATTTGCCCAGAGTAACTTGGTTTCACAAGGGCTTTGCTGTGGGCCGTGTACACAAGAACTGGAGAGACAGGGCTGGCATTGCAGCAGGGCTGAGCCTGTGCTTTGAGGAGACTTGCTTGTAGACATGGAGATGGTTTGGAAATAGCCATGTAACTGCTTCTCAGGGGCTTCCAGAGCCTCTCACACAAGCGTTAATATGCCACACCCTACACTGTATTGTATGCACATGTTTGGCCACCACTGTATTTAGGCCCAAAATTATAGAGCGACTCAAGCCTACGTCCAGAAACTTGGGAGTCCGTTCCCCCTGGGCAGCGGAGTCAGTCCCCCTTGGGGAAGTATATGGCACCTCCAAGTTAAGGGTATGAAGTACTCCAGTGGAAGATAGTAGCTGCCATTCACTCCATTTATACTGTCTGGGCACAATTTCTCTTGCATTTGGTTTTAACCTCAGTGCCAAACTAATTTCTCTTCCTGATCGACAGAAATGTTGATGACATCTCTCTCGGAAGACAATCTCACCTGTTTTCCTCTCACTGTCATATTTTTTGTAGCAATGTCTGCTAGAGTTTTATTTTCTCATATTGCAGATTGTGTCTTCTGTACTTCTAACCTAGGTGAACCAGAACCTCTTGAGCAACAGAAACAGCAGATCACTAATGAGGAAGGCACAGAGCTGTTCTCTTACAAAGGAAATGATGTTGAGTACTTCGTGTCCTCAAGTTCCCCATCTGGTTTGTACCAACTAGATCTGCTGTCGACAGAGAAGGATACACATTTTAAAGTGTATGCAACCACTACTCCAGAGTCAGACCAACCTTATCCTGAATTGCCTTATGATCCCAGGATTGATGTCACTTCTCTGGGACGCACAACAGTGACACTGGCGTGGAAACCAAGTCCTACTGCCTCCTTACTGAAACAGCCAATTCAGTATTGCATAGTCATCAATAAAGAACACAATTTCAAAAGCCTTTGTGCTGTTGAAGCCAAGCTCAGTTCTGATGATGTCTTCATGATGGCTCCAAAACCGGGTCTGGATTTCAGTCCGTTTGACTTTGCCCATTTCGGCTTTCCCTCAGACAACAACTCTGGGAAGGAGCGTGGTTTCCTAAAATCATCCAAGTTTGGGCGTCAAACACCCTCAAAGCCAAGAGTCGACCTGCATAAAATTTGTATTGGGAACAAGAACATCTTCACAGTGTCAGACCTGAAGCCTGATACACAGTACTACTTTGACATGTTTGCAGTAAATACCAACACTAACATGAGCACTGCCTATGTTGGCACCTTTGCCAGAACGAAGGAGGAGGCTAAACAGAAAACAGTCGAACTGAAGGATGGCAAAGTTACAGATGTGTTCATCAAGAGGAAGGGAGCCAAATTTCTACGGTTTGCACCTGTTTCTTCTCACCAAAAAGTCACCTTCTCCATCCATTCATGCCTGGATGCCATTCAGATCCAAATTAGAAGAGATGGAAAACTTCTCTTGTCTCAGAGTGTGGAGGGTGTGCGGCAGTTCCAGCTTCGAGGAAAAGCAAAAGCTAAATATCTCATTAGGCTGAAAGGAAGCAAGAAAGGTGCTTCTATGCTGAAGATCCTGGCTACAACCAGGCCTAACAAGCAGTCGTTTCCTTCTCTTCCTGAAGATACACGAATCAAAGCCTTTGACAAACTCCGCACGTGTTCTTCGGTCACGGTGGCGTGGCTGGGCACACAAGAGAGAAACAAATTCTGCATCTACAAAAGGGAAGTGGATGAAAATTACAATGAAGAGCAGAAGAAAAGAGAACAGAACCAGTGCTTGGGTCCAGACACAAGGAAGAAATCGGAAAAGGTTCTCTGTAAATACTTCCACAGCCAGAACATCCAGAAAGCAGTGACCACAGAGACAATCAGAGGCCTGCAGCCTGGCAAGTCCTACCTGCTGGATGTCTATGTGATAGGGCATGGTGGGCACTCTGTGAAATACCAGAGCAAATTAGTGAAAACGAGGAAGTTCTGCTAGTGCGCCTGTACGTAGAAATATATGGAACTCCAGTCTGAACATTATCCTGCTTCCAAGTATATGGATTGACTACTTGCACAGCTGAGAAGTTGTGACCTGTATTTGTACTGTGTAGAAAAGATATCAGCTTGTATATTTATGTTTACATAAGTGATTGTTGGAGGAACTGAGGCTGGTGCTCTCTGGTAGCACCTGGCAGTGGTATTATCATGTGTTCGGTGGCCCACAAGTGATGCTCAGTAGATGTCCAAGGTAGCAGGAAACCTCAGAGGAACTGGCACTCCTTTGCTTCCGTATTGCATGAACTGCTTCTAAATTATTTTATACTTAAAAGGCTGAGATACATCATTCATCCACCTTGTTACTCACACATGAAACTCACAGACATACACCCTTTCTCTCAGTGTAGATGGTAGGGTTTCTGTAAATTATTTTATAGAGTCTTGTTTTAAATGTTTATGTTTCTATGATTGTAAACTATTAAAATCTCTCCCGAGTAAATACAGATCTAAACTAAGTATTAACAGGGCTGCACATGGAGCAGTTTCATTGCTAATGTAAATTCTTACCTAGCCAATTTTCATGTTTAAATACTGTATGTATTTCATGTACAGAGTTGCCATAACGTTATATTCCTGTACATAAAATTAAAAATATTAGATTATATATTGTTTCTGTTTTTTTGACTTTCTAAGGGGGCAAACAGACTTGGGCACAATAGAGGCATGGTGAAACTTGAACCGAATTTAGATAGGAAATTGCTCTTTTTTCTTGTTCTTCCCATTTTTGGGCAAGGTGACTGAAGTCCAGTAGAATTAACTGATGTTACTGAGTCAGTTCAAATCTGCAAGGGAACACCGGACATTGAAGAGGACTGTTCATGGCACGCTCTAGGTCTGCAGCGACACAGGCACTGAAGGAGCAGGACAGCACAGAGAAGCATCCCTTGTCCAGGGTGAGAATGGATCCTCTTTTGTCATGGCTGTGAGTGCTGCCTGCACTTCACAAGGAGCTGGTGGCCTGAGTTACAGAGACTATACAGTTCAAATAAATAGCACACCAGAGAACCAGTTGTTATTTTTGTTAGATTATCATTGAAAACATTTGTTTTCTGGATGCTGCTGAGTTTGGCCACGGTAATAATAAACTGAGGAGATTGGGTTTTTTTCCATGGACAAGAATGGTAGTGCTAAGACAAAGCCATGTTCTTTCATTTCAATCGCAGTCATTTCCATAGTGTAGGCTTCTTTAAAATACTAAATGTCTGGATCTCATATTTTCTAAATTTGCTTATTTGTTTTTCCACATGTCACCTTCACTGACTCAAAAACTTGTTTAGAGCTGCTTAATGGAAAACACACTTTTTGGAAGCAACTAGGCCAGCCCCATTTCAAGCAGCCAATAGCAGGATACGTGACTGCTGCAGCCCCAATATTATAGTATGGGTTACAGACTCAGGACAGGTAACAAAGACCTTTCTTCTTGATCTCATTGTATGTATCAGTCTGCAGCACTCAGGAAGCCCATGTCAGGGATTATTCAAAACCAGTTTCTGTCTCTTCTTTAGGTGCCACTCCACAAAACATCTCATGGCAGAGACTTGGGCACTTAGTCCCTTTGGGGCTCTGAAGATGAGGGAAAGAGAGCAAAATCCACATAAAGGCCAAAAGCAGATTCCTCTTAGGATGCTGACAGGGGAGACAAGAACTCCTCAGAGGTGAGCTCCAGTTTTCCTCTGCTCTGCAGAGCTGAACTCTCCAGGTTGTCCTTTCTGCTGCCTCCAGAACGTTTCAGTTTGCAGACTGGTGGGAGCAGCAGCAGGAGTTTGTGGTTGTGCAAGCTCCCACACCGTTCATGTGCTGTTTGTTGTAACAATTCTCCCAGAAAGATGAAGACTGATCAGGAGATGTGTAATTACAATTTCACTAATAAGTGAAATTTAGTTCTCCAGAGATGCCCCCTCTCCTCACTTGAAAACGTGTCCCTGATTTCTTAAAGCAGGTGGCTTCATTAACATATGCCTGCTAAATGACTGTGCCAGGGCACAGATGAGCAATAGAAGACTACAGCTGGGAATCCCTCAAGAATGGGCCTACAGTACCAGTGTTAGATTACCAGATGCCAGGCAGATGCTTTCCCTGTGTTTCTCAGTCCAAAAAGTCAGTGAATCACAGAATCAATCAGTCCTTCAGTTTAAGGCAACACTTGGATTTTTTTAGGCATTTCTCTGTTCACTGCTGCCATTTTTATAGGGAATGGTACCCCTTCTGTTGGCCTGTTACGATGTTTACTTGAAAACATGTTTCATCACTATTCCAGCTGTATTTGTTTCCTTTAGCCAGCCTTCTCTGTTTGGACATTCATCCAGCTCACTTGGCTTTTCTGCTCGCTAACCACTTATGTTTGCTGTATGTCACAAAATTAAAAAAATGCCCCAAGATTCATGCCTCTTCTATTTCTGAATGCTACATTTTCAAAGAAAAATGCCACAATATTTGTCTTTATTCCCACTGGAATTCTTTTTGCAAACAACAAGCTCTATTTAAAATATTCTTCTGCATGAAACTGAGACCACACTAGTGTCACATCTACTCATCTTCTTCGTATTATTAAGGTCTTAATGCAGTCAAGTAGAGCTGAGAGAGGCAGTTCTGAATGTGAAAGATGGAGTAAAACTAAAGACTCCAGACTTTACAGAGTGCAAATATAAATCACCCTTAAGTGAGAGATGACTGAAGTGGGTGTTAAATAGGTATCATATACTGGAGAAGTCCAGACAGAGTGTTTGCGAAGCACAGAGCCCGTGTATGGAGTCACAGCATGCATGGGGTCTGAAGAGCTTTGATTTTGCCCTATCACTGCCAGTCATCCTGGCTGTGAATGCAGTTCAGACTACACATGTCTTCATCCTCTGGTTTACCTCATCACCAATTTACAGCTTTTTGTCTACAGAGAAATAAAACAAACCTACAGACTCATTTCACATGGGCCACTAACCACAGTAACCTTGAACTGCTGCCTTATATTGGGTCTGATTTAGTCACAGCTCTGGATCCTGTTAGTAATCCAGTGTCATATCTGTATGCCTAATTTCACATCAAAACTTATGTGAAAAACTTCTTTAATATAATACTTGGCATAAAGTGTCAGAATGTGCTGGTATGCAGAATACACATACAAATACATGTCACATACAAGAGGTTGTTAAGCACAAGGCTGGAGAGGTAACTGAAGTAGACACATAAGCTTGGAAACAGAAGTTCAGCATTTGTACTGATGGGATGTGTCCCTTTGGGAAGAAAATGCCATGCTGGACTGTGCAGTTTAGGAACATGCAGGGATATAGGGAAGCAGGATACCCCCCCTCATTAAGGCATATCTACTGTAGGACCAGGTGGCAGAGATCTTTTTTGTTGTTGTTTATCTCTAAATGAATAAGGAGTCACTGAGGAACTGCATACCACAGCAAGATAATCTTCAACACCTTCATCAATCAAGGTAGAGCTTATCTAATTTTACTGGTTTACTTACTGACAAATCTGACAGCAGCCTTACAATCTAAGCTTCAAAGACCCCAAAGGACAAAATGGTCCCTGAATTACAGAACACAGGGTTATGATGGCAGCGAAACTGCAGAATAAATCAGTTATACACAGACAGGCAACTTATTTTCAAGAATCCCACTTGTAAAAACGAAGTATGGGTCTTGGTGCCATCTTTCTTTGGGTTGTGAGTAGCAATTTAAAGACTATTAACATACCAGGGTGGAGAAAAAAATATTATTTGGAATAGTAAAACGTTAGCACTTCTGGCAAAAATATTGCAATAGTTGTAATGACTCAAACTTCTTTGAGTATTTAGCTTTGAAGTTATCATGTTTCAACATTCAGTTAGATGGGTTATGAAAATGCTTGTTATCTAATTCAGTACATAAACAATGATGGGCAGCTGTGTACCAGAACCTTGCGCTCTTCTCTCACTCTGTCTGCTTGGAAACCTATTCATAAACCTTTGCAACAGCAAAGTTTTGTGGCAATAAACATCTTTAGCCTGACTGACCCCATGGAGATTGTCCCAGACCTGCACAGCATAGCCAGTAATTTCAGTTCTCAGTACATCTATTAATTAAATTACTGTGACTTCTGAGTTATTTAGAAGTAATGACACATTTCATTGAAGCATATCATTTACACTTGCTTTGTACTGAGTAGAAAACATACACTGAAAGCTGATATACACTATGAAAAGCTTTCACAATAGGTTAAAGACCAACACTCATCAAATGTTACTCATATACTAGCAAGCTGTTGGTCTTTGACAGAGGCTTAGGAATAGTCAGCATTCACCCACTCCTGCCTGTCTCAATTAGAGAAGCCGTATTTTCCATTTTCTACAAGTGGTACTCATTTTTATCTTGTCTTGTAAAAAATATACTGCTGCTAACAAAACCATCAAGAAACCTTCTGCTCTGCAGTGCAGTGTTTAGTTCAAATGCCAACTGCAAGTTCTGCTAATCTGGCCACTGAGCCTTCTCAGGTTTTAAGGCCACTTTCAATGGCCTTCAGGTCAAAGTGTTAATCCAGGGAGACTTTTTAATGTCTCAAATAAAAGAATTCAAACCTACATTATTGGCACGAATGCATATTTTATCTTTTCACTCGGCCAGGAATGTAATTCACGTTTGCAAAGTGTGGCACCTCCTCACAGGGCTTTTGTATGCTTCAGAAGTGCAAGCAGGTATCCCAAAGAAGTCAAACTCACACTTGGCACAACGAATTAAACCAGCAAATGAAGAAACTACGCTGGGAAGGGTTACTTTGCTGAATGCACTTCAACTGTCTTTTGGTGCAGGGGACTATTCTCAAAGCATTCTGGCAATTTCCCCTGGTTTGTGTATCAACTTAATTAGTAGCTACCTGGTACAATTAATGTCAGTTAGGTCCTCCCTGTCTTGTAACATGATGCTCTATGTCCACAAAGGGACCTGCTGTGGCTGGAAGTCAGCACAGAGACAGGGGTTTCCCTAAGCAGATCTCATTTCAAGACTTGGGCTTTAAACTATGAGGCCCTCTAGAGAGTACAAGGATGGTACGAATTGACAGTATTTGACAAATAATGTGCATAGATGAATTTGTTTCTTTGACAATTTGGAAAAGGGAGGCTGTTTGGCTTCTTTTCCCATGAATAATAACCTATATTCTTCTTAACCACAAACTAATTGCTTACGGCAAAATAAAGTGGACAACTTAACTGTGTGTTTCCACTCTGCTTCCCTTTTTCTATTTTCACTGTGCAAGCATTCCTGAAGGTCCAAGCTAAAATGAACAGATAAAGTCTTGGCATGTGCAAAGAAAACATTTGATAAGACTCTGGATGCCAAAGTATACAGTGCGGGAAGCTAGGAAGGACCAGTGTACTGCACTATTAACATTTTCTTTCATGTCCTCTTTCATTTCAAAATGTTTGCTATTACTTAAAAGGTCTCCTGGCATTCTAGTGATGTTAGGAGGCTAGAGGAACATAAATGTTGGGTTTTTTTTCTTCCTATTATAAACTACTTTTTTTTTTTTGCTGGTGGTTTTCACTCAAACACATCTGCTTAGAAGGTGCAGCAGAATAAGATGCATGGTTATGCCAAATAAACTCAGAGCACTTTGACTTCCTCTTCTGAGAGGAAAGTAACAACGATGGTGTTAAAAAACATGTGGCCATGTCATTTCAGCAAAGTCACCTACTGAAGCCATAGAAACTTGAGGAAAACCTTGTAAACCCTTTTTTTTTCTGCAGGTCTTCCTTCCTACATAGACTTAATGGTACAAAATAAACCCACACCAAAGATGATGGCTTTTCCTATCTGCTTTTCCCTCACTTTCACTGATCTGAGCCACTACACAAAGTGCAAGCCAGTTCCACAGGGAGATGTCTGCCTACTCTGCAGAGCGTGTGGCTGCCCCTCAGCCCGGCAAAGCCAGGGAGGATGCAGCTGGGCTTCATTACCAACCCCACCACTGGGGCCAAGTGACCCTGCTTCCTTTAACAAGCCTTTAAACATGAACTATAAAAGATGCCTTCGAAGGAGAAAAGATAAGAGTCAGTTGTTAGAAATAGGTGAGTCTGGTTTTGCTTTTATGTATTTAAGGAGAATTTTCAGATCTGTAGGCTTTTGGTTTTTTGTTCTGCTAGAGAGATTTTTTTCTTACTGTGATACTAGAATTTGAACCAGTTGTTTGTGAGTGATTTGTAAATCACTGGCCCTGTTAAAGAAAATAGTTTCTTCTTCTCTCCCTCTGAAAAGTGTATTTATTTTGTGCCTGTATAGGTCTTCCGAGACAGCTAACTTCATGCATAAGAGATTTAATATAAGCTGTGATGTCTTCTTTAGCAAACAAACAAAAGAAGTCTTTGCTCTCTGAGTAAATGATCAGTAAGTACTTAAAAAGCTGTTAAAGGCTGATACAGAGGAAATAATTAATTTCTGGCTTTGGGGGATATTAATGCAGTGTTGATACATGTGCTGATTATCATTACCTGTTTTGCCCACCCCTGCTATTCCTGTATTTTAATGCTAGGTTCAGATGGTTGTTCAGACTTTTTCATGTGGCAGTAAGGGTAAGACTGGGGTTCCTGTCCTGAGATAGCACAGCCTGCTCTCACAAGCCCCTCTCCTCGCCACAGATAGGAGAGAAAGGAACACAAAAAAAAAAAAAAAAAAAGCCTCTGAACTGAATAAAGAGTTTTACTGGAAATGATCCAATGCACAATTACCTTAGCCTGTTTGCAGAAAAGTGCAGCAAAATGCAGCAGCCAGTGACAGAATGGTTCCCCCCAACCAGTGGAAGAGACTAACACTCCAAACCCAGAAATTGGAGGCAGCTATTGGAATAGGAATCCTCTCCTGTTTCTTTGCCCATGATACTTAGCTCCAGCCAGCACTTGCATTTTGAAGCTGGCACGATGGCATCATGGTTTTGAATATCAGCAGCAGATTCAACTCAACCCATTATGGCTGCTTAAGGGCACAGATATTCAGAGGCTTAATTTGTTTTGATTTGATTAGGAAGTAAATGTATCTGTATGATCTGTATAGAGGTATTTGTATTGCTTGGCTGTTTAATTACAATGCTAGCAGTGTACTTAGTGCTTGAAATAAGATACACAAATGTTAAGTAAATTTTCTACAAAATATAAAAATGCCTTAGCTCTTGCTGTATCTGACAGGATTACTGGGAACATTCTCTTGCTCCAGACAGTTGAATTGAAATCTTCAGCCTTCTGGAGTCAATGGATTGCTTTCTTTACTACATCAGTCTTGTACTTCTGTGACTGGTTTCAGTGTAGGCAATCTGAAAATGCCCCCTCCTAGATTCAGCAGATGCTAATTCAGTTTCCCACTACAGCAAGTCACATTTGGTAGGTATGTGTGCACTGTATTTACACAAGGCTGTTCCAGAAGGCATGACTTCTCATCAAACATACTCCTAATAATTTTAGTGACAGCAGGGTTCAGCCATCACTGAACATTTTTTGGAACCCCACACCCAGATACTCTGGATGCTAAGTAAGCAATGGCAGATAAGGAATCTGACAGGAGAGGTTACATGCTATTTGTGTCATGTTGCAAGTGAAACCTCTGCTATTAGTAATAGGTAGTATAACACCTGCTAGAAGTAAGCAGCTGTGTGCTTAGTGTTTTCACTTTATTAAGAGAAATGTGTGGATGTAGCAACAGGCAGCTGAGCTAACTGTAAATTTCTGCTCCAATGGTTTAAGTAAAGCTTGACAGGATTAGTAACTTTTAATCCTAGAATACACACCTTCCTAAAGGACCTGAATTCTCATTTCAACGGTGTCAAAATTATTTCTATTAAAGTCTAGCGAGCCTGGTAGTGAGTGGTCTGACTGACCATGTGAAATTTGTTTGCTAGATTGGAGTAGGACTGGTTCTTCATTAGCTCAGAAGTGGGAAACAGTATTTCAGCTTGCTTTGCTTCTAGGAGGAGAGGTAAGAATTCATCCTGCTTATTCCTAATGTAAATGTATGGGGTTTTTGCACGGGGGAAAAAGATCAGAGAGTCTGGATTATGTCTGGTGCTCAGTGGTTTAACTTAACTTCTATCTTATGCCTCTTTTGTTACCTTGTGCTGTTCCACACCTAGATTTGCACACTATTTCAGGTGAAACAGAGGGATATAGAATAAACCCTGAGATTTAAAGGGTTTGTAAAGTAAAATATTTTAAACTTCTTTCCCCCTCCGGTTTCTTTAAGTGCTAATGTTTACAGCACATTCATTTCTACTTTCTTTTCCCACTATTCTGCCTTTTCAAGCTGCTGTTTCACAAATGTTGCATTTTCTTTTTGAGCTGCAGCAGCTGTTTCAGGCTGTGTAGTTTAAACCTATATGTGGAGGAAAAGCTGGGCTTTTCACGTAATTTACCTATTAAATATTTCCCCCAGAAGCTCTGCGTTATTGAGGAGAGCCTTTCATTTGTTGTCTTCAGGTACTCTACATGTTTTAGAGTATTTTTAAAGAGTTTCAGTGAATCTGTGAAAGGCCAGGATAGCAACTGATACAATTCAGAGATGGTTTAGTCTTCTAAATAAGTGTCTGGACTGGTTTATAAACTTCTGGTATTAATCTTGTCAGAGATGCAAGTTCTTACTTCATCTGTTCATTGGTTCTGAAGCCTGCATTGGAAGAATGCTTTTATCACTTCTCCAAAGTCCACATAGGTGGTTATAATAATCGTAATCTCAGCTTGCAAGTTTAAGTGACCCGATGACACTGATAGGCTTTTTGAATGCTAGTTACTACTTTCCAGCACACCTTTCTTTTTGATGTTACGCTTCACAAAAAAGGGACTTCTCTATCTCATAATAGGCATGAGTGAATCATGAATATATAGCTGGCATTTTGATCTTGCAGCCATTGTGTATTTTGGAAAGTCCACTGTTTTACAGTTTGATTTCTGCCTGCTGAAAAGTGTAGAGTTGAAGTACTTTTTGATGAACTGTTAGATAAATGTTTATCATTCACTTCAAGAAGACATCTTCTCCTCTGAAAACTTTCCTTAATGATCCTATCTACTGTGAGGAAAACTGAAAAACAACAGGTGGAATTGTTATTTCTTGAATACTTGTTGTTTACAGACACAGAATAGTAACATCCTTAACAGACATACATCTCAAAGCCAGATAATTTATCATGGAGGGACTGTGTTGGTGGGAGGGTGTTTCCTTTCAGGCAGTTAAGCATCGTTCTTAATTTGCTCCTTGGTGGAATCAGGACTTACTCATCCTCTGTGTCCTGAAGAATTAATTAATCCTTTGAGGATATGAGGATGAAGACCCTGCTGAGCGTAGGCAGAGCTTGCACATAGGCTGTGGGCACTTCTGGTATTTGTCCTCCCGCACACCCATACATATGTCAGCTGCAGACTGGCCCCATTACCATTACTGTGGTGTTTATTCTCCTTAATATCCCATCACAATACTGGGAAGTTGAATGTGAAATAAACACAAGTGCATTTACGTCAAGTTGTTTTGCATAGAATTATAATTACAAGATAGAGACAACTCCCTCCCTTTGCTGGTCACAATAACAATGTCAGTAACAAGGCATTGTTCCTCCTCTTGGTTTTTGTTTTTCCAGGTACTGTCTCTTTATAGCCTTTCTTTCATAGACCAACATTTTGGATTGGTTTTGTTTGGCAGGTTTTAAATCAATGAGCAGGTACACCAAGCTAATGCATATATTGTGCTGTTCTCTAGAACTAGTCTGTCTTGAGAGCAGGAGCAGCTGCAGGCTGCCTGCAGATGTTCACTGGATGGACAGTCACTCATGAGTGATTCCATTATGCTTCCTCAGATCCCTTTTTGAGTCATGTTGGGCAACTGCTCCTAACCTCTAATGGGTTCCTTATGCTCTTTCACCCTTTCTGTTCAAACCATGCAGCTGGCTGCTGGGGAGCACAGCACAGTGACAATGGCTGGTGCAACAGAGTTTGCAGGCAGATGATGCGTGACAGTGTATAGACAATACAGTGGTGCTGTTTCCTCTGTAACTGGGGACTGCTGAGTACTGGCTAATTTGTCTCATGCCCTCTCCATACTAGGTGGGGCAGACTTAAAGGACACAAAGGCAGTGTCTGCTGATTTGGTTTGGGCAGTAAATTAAAACGAGTTACAACGGTTTCTGGACCCCATTCAGTTGTAGGTTCCCTGTTGATACTGACAAAGTCCCCTTTCTCATGCTGTTCTGGAGATGTTTCATCACTTTCTTTAGGCCTTGCTTAAGTGGCATTACAGCTGATTGTATAACAACTCAGTCTAACATTCATAGCATGCTTTGCAGGAGTCTCTGCCCAGTGGTTTTGCAGCCTCTAGTTCAGATGTAGTCTGGGAGATGTGGAGACAGACTGGAAAGTTATGGAAACTTATTTACTCCATGCTGACTTTGTATCCAAGCGTGCTTCTGAGGTTGTTGTTCTGAGCTCAAATTGTGTCTATGTAGCTTGTCACTCATCTTTCTCCAAGAGGTACGCCTTGCCAAAGCCATTACTTAGATGCTGCACACAGCAGCTAAATATTTGTTACCAAAATACTTCTGTCATTAACTAACATAAATAAAATTTTGGACTGGTGCTCTGAGGTGGGTCCATCCAGACCTCTTTCCTCAAAGAGCTTATAAGCTCCAACTTCAGGTTTTCTTTGAAAAAAAGCCTACATCAGACAAACCTCTTACAGCAGATATGAGAGATAAAACAGGCTAGACATGGGGAAGGGTTTATAAACAAATCTCCTGCTGCTCACTTTGTCCTTCCTTCCAGTCTTGGTTTCAGTCATCTCTGTGGCTTTTGGGTTGAAGCAGACTGCAAATTCACTCTGGTCCATAGCAAGTAATTTTCCATTGTCACTGGGGCTTGTTTCTAGTTCCTCCTGCTGCTCTTGGCTATCCCTTGAGTCCGAATTGCATGATCCTAACTCCTTGCTGTTTGCTTTTCCCCTCTTCAAGTATACCCATTCTCAAATGAAGATATTGCATCCTTTCCCTGGCAGAGGTGCCCACTTGGCTCTGTCAGTCTCCTTAGAGGATGATAATACACCAAGAGGAACAAATAAATTGGATACTGTCTGTCCTGGCCCCTAACAGAGGCATTTTTCTGGTGGGGGGAGAGGAAAGGTATTTCGTGATAAATGTGAAATGTACAATATGAATATTTAGCTGCTGTTAACTTATATGTTAATGGTTTCTATTGTTTCAAAGCTGTTTATGTGCTTCTTTGTATAATTTTTCTAATATTCTTTGCCATCTTAAAACAGACAAGCAGGTTGTCATGAGTTCTCTCACGTAATGGAGAATGTGCAGTTATCCACACCTCCAGTTTGTGCAAATGTTAACTGGGAGATCTCTTTGATTGCCTTACACTGCAACTGGAATTTGTGTCAAGTCCTTCATTGCTGATTTTTTTTTTCTTTCCCCCCCCTGTCTAGGCTGCTTATTTCTGCTAGTTCAGCAGACGAAGAGGTTCAGTATTTGGTATATTTTCTGCATAGTATGAATAATTTTACTCACAGGTATGACTGTAGTAGACATCCTGTGCAGAATGCAAGTGTAGGTGTCTGCTCAGTGTACCAGATTAGGAAGAAAGATCTGATGAGGACTTCCTAAGAAGTATAACAAGTCTTCATCTGCTAAAGCTTCACAGCCTCCCATACTACCCTGCATGATTAATAGGGCTGCTTTCATCCTACTCCAGTCTAAAACTTCCTAATGATTTTCAGGGAAGCTGTTACGGCAGAAACATACCCATCTGTAAGCTAACCACTAGTGCAATGAAAAGTTGTACAAATCTGTTACATCTAACCAGTTTCATGACAACTAGAAGAACAGCAAGATACTTCACAATAGGATGACAAACAATGATATTTGGGGGGGAGGAACATACATGAAAGGAACAATCGAACGACAATAACAAGAATAGAGGCACATTTTCATTAAATGAAAACATCTTAAAGAATGACCTTTCTGGTAAACCATAGAACTAGCAAACACGCAGCCTTTTTCAAAACTGTTTCATACTGGAGTGTTGCACACATACCCCCTGGAAGCTTAACTCAGTCCAAATGTCTCTCCCTTGGACAAGGCTTCTGGGGATAAGCTCTTTGATTGAATGGACAAGTGAAAGCTTACAGGTTACTCAAACCTGCGGGGGATCCATTTTCCCACCCATCTTTCCAATGAATGTGAAGTTTTCTCATTTGATGTTTTCTTTATCCTTGGTATTGTTTTTACAGAAGGGAAGTGAGGGGAAGAAGGAAAGAACAAAACTGTTACTAAATGATCTGTCATAAGAAAGTATGCTTGGAGTCTGATAAAAATGACTTTGAATTCATTCCAAGCCAGCTCTAGTTCCTACTGATACTGGGCTCCTCAATGTCACACTGCATTCGAAATAGATAAATGTCTCGATTTATACGATGGTGGAGTTTTTGATTGCTTTGTGCAGTTGGTAAACTAAATAGAAGTAATGCAGAGTCAATAACTGTTGTACAAATGATAAAGTTCAGCAACTCCAAATAGAGAAAAAGATGTATTTTTTCTATGAAAGCATGAGAAAGGAAATGGAGACTCTGTTTTTTTCTTTGTTGGGAAGGGGCATCTGTGTGTATAGAGAGGTGCTTGTGCCTATGTAGGGAGCAGGATGGGTGAATTGAAAACAGCTGATTAGACAGGCAGGACTGTAGTAGCAGCTGCACACTGAGCGGTCTGCTTCCACTGCATTTCCTTCTCTCCTACATCTCTTTGAGGGTCCCTTGATGTTGTAAGAATAACCTTGCTGAGGCAAACACATGTTATTTGTGTTGTATCCATATTAACAGCACAATGAAGCATGTTCAGCATGCAGGTTTGCTGCCATCATGCTGTACAACAAGGGCAAAGTACGGCTGCTTCTTGAGTGTAGACATGGCTTCATTCAGCCTTTCTGTGATAAATTATTGTAGTTTGGGCACACTTTCATACAGTTTCAGAAAGGGCATGTTAATGTCTTGTACCTCTTGAAAGACACGCTTTTAAACAAGATGCAGCTGCATTGTATTTTCAGTCCATTCCCTTGCTGCTTTATGAGAAGAGATGAGTAACTCATTTACGGCAATACTGAGCAGTAATAACTTCAAATTTATTGGGCACTCAGTGTCTAGATGCCTTAGGGTGCCTAAAGTTACAACATAACTTTAAAAAAGCAGTGTGATCCAACACAATAGAAATGATGGAGAAACAGAAACCCTATTGTGTGATAAATAGAACAGCATCCCACAAACAATATCAAACCCAAACTCTCTGCAGCCTGACCCAGAGGGGTGCTATTGTTTTCCCTGAAATGTCAGAGGACTACACACTTGAGCTCAGGGAAAGCATTTATATAGGAAGGCTTTGCACATGGGAAGCTAGAATGTGCTTCAGCTCTAAAGCCGTAGATAACAAGTGGTAGGATTTATTGGCCTTGTTAACCAAGGATAAATACTTGAGAAAGGAAGCAATACAGTGGCAGACATCATTCAGATGTCTTTCTATAGCTATTACTTTTCTTTGAGAAGCATGTTTTTCAAAGTACATTTATCCTCTTGGTAATCATCAGATTCATCTGCACATACATAGGCACACATTTTCCCATTGTTCCCTTTTCTCTACAGATTTCAGATAGCTCCAGAACTCCATGGTGACTTTAATATGCTCTCAAAATCAACTTCTGCCCCAAGCTGTGGGTTTTTTAAAGGTTAGTACACTACAGACTGGAAAATAAGGCTGCTACAGTTAAATAAATGATCCTACTAAATATTGTGAAAGACTTTCTTGTGTAACCTTTCTTTCTAATAACAATAGGAGTACTATGTTTGTAGTTTTCTTATTTGATATCATATCCAGGGAGTAGGGGAGTGGAATTAAGCAGTCTCTAGAATCTGGCATACAATCTCCAAAAAAAGCACATTTCACAATCTTGTATCTACCTCATGGCACCCAGTTAAATAATGTCAACACAGAATAGTGCTCCAAGAATTGTAGTAGCCAGAAACTTGCATATTATGGCTTCAGGAACTGTTTCTATTTGTCTAATGGACAGTGAAATTTTAGATAGTTGCAATCTAAAAATAAGTGTTATTTATGAAGATTAATAGAGGGCACAACTTAATTTTACAGAAATTTATTCAGTGGGTGGTTGTAAAGCAGAACAATGGTTATTGAACTCAGTTCTTTAGAATGTTGTGACATTACTTTTTTTAACATCACCAATGCACCATTTCATTTTTTTAAAGATGGCTCTTCTCTATTTACTTAAAGTTCTGAAAAACTATAGGTTATATTGCTGGCTGTGCTGCTTTAAAAACAAAACAAACCCTACAAGTATACGCAGGACATACCAAAAGGTAACTTGCAGGTCTGTTTGCCTCTGATCCTACACTCTCAACCAACTTCACTTTCAAGTCTGAGTGGTTGGGACAGAGCTGCTGACTACCCACGGTGTCAGTCGAAATATAATGAGGATTGGGTTTGCAGATGGAGCCATTCCACAGAAAAGCCATTTTCAAATATTTATCCTGTATGGCTTAACAGAAAGTGAATTTCTCACAAATGGTGGTGGTTTGTTTTCTTGGTTGGTTTGTTGTGTGGTTGGTTTTTTTCAGACTCAGTTCATTCTAAATATAAATGCAGGTGGTACCCTTGATCATGCAGGTCTTAAGCCTTCATCGACTCATGACCATGGGTTCTGCAAAGGCCTGTTGGTATAAAATTTGCAGATTCCTTTTTTTTTTTTTTTTTGAAAAAAAACCCTTTTATATGCAGAGAAATTATATTTTTGTCTTTGATCTCCTTAGTGCTTGCAACACTGAGTAACTTCACCAAGTGATGTTAAGAAAATGACTTGAGACAAGTTCCTGAGCAAAGGCCACAACAGATTTTGAAAATGTTCTTACAGTGCTAGAATGAATTTTCCATAGCTGGCAGTTATGAGAAATATCTTCCATGGGCATGTAGCTGTTCTCCAAGCATTTAAAAACATCCTATGTAGCAGTTTTATGATACGCTATGTAGTGGAGTGCTATAGATTCATGGAGAAGTGAAAATGTGAATATCCAGCACCATGTGGCAGACATGAAAGGCAGAGGTCAGTAGTGAGAGTTGTCATCCATCTGCTATACTAATATTAACACACCACTGTAAGTTCACAGTACAGCAGTCAGCTGTCTTCCGGCTACAGGAAAACCCAACATGGTGTTCCCGCTTCCATGTCCTGTTTAGGAATGGTGGAAAAATATTTCAGAGCATTAAAGCTCTTTCAAGGTTTTATAAAGAATTTATTGTGTGGTTGAACTGCCGAATATGATGAGTTAAATGACAGGCACAGAGCAGGTACTGAAAGGGAGCCTAATTTCTGTTTTTTCAACAAATAAAAACAGTAGCACAGAGTAGGAATCAGCCTGGTGACAGAGCTCATGTTACATGAAGATCCTTCTCAAGATTAGGTTGTAAGTAAAGAGAGGAGAAAGGAAATAGGTAAGTTTAAGACTTATTGCTCCCAGAAGGAGCATATGATCAACCTAATGCAAGAGCTAATGGGAAATGAGGCCTGAGAAGGTATGACCTCTATGCAATGGGGCATGTATGTGAATGGTAAGGATTGAAGGAACTAGCTCATCAGGGAGAAGCTGGATCTGGAAAGTCACTTCCCATTAATGGAGGGGAGAAAAGGGTGAGCTGATCTTGGGGGGGCTGACAGGAAAAACATGGTGGTGAAGATCAGTTTAGGAAGTCACTCCTGAGCTGAAGTCACTCTTGAGGAAGACACTTTTAGAACCTGTAAGGATAGTGCCCAAGAATTCATCTGCTACTGCATCAAGTGATTCTGTCAGTTTCTGTCACTGACAGAAATAACAGAGATGGGTTACATTAAATGTTTTGTAAGGAGGTCTGAGCTTCAGTTTCTGAATTTCCAAGATTCCCTAAGCTCATGTTTTTCTGATTTCTCTTATATTAGCATGTAACATGTGAGTATTCCAGAGGTCACTCTATGGCAGTGTCTAGGAGAAGTTGATGTAAGTTGATGAAAGCCCAGTGACCTTGCCAGGCAGTCTTTGCAAGTATTTTACTCATTTGGAAAGTATTTTCAATGTAAAAATTCTGACTTGCTTCAGTTTGTTCATTCTTCTCATGTCCATAATGGTTACTAAAAGATATATATATTTTTTTTCTGTTTTTCCTTAAAGTATCTTAATGCGTTTGACTATTGTTACATATCCTGAAGTTTTCTGTTCTCTGATTATTTAAGGCCTGAATGTCTTAAATCTTTCTTCTGATCTTTTTTGATCAATGTCTATGGTTATTATCTGGATTTCTCCTTTGTGTATAAAGCCTGTAACTGCTATAGTAAGAAATTAGACACACTTGACATGATTTTCCTTACAAAACCATGTTAGAACTTTGTCTGCTGTTGACTTTTCTAGAAACATGGTGCCTCAAAATTAACCCAGTTCTTCAGATGAGGTTGAACCAATACTGAAGATGGGTTGAGCTTGATGGGCTACTGAACAACCTCATCTAGTTAAAGATGTCCCCTGCTCACTGCAGGGTGGTTGGACAAGATGATGTGTGAGGGTGATTTCCAACCTGATGCATTCTCTGATTCTGTGGTTCTGTCTTGCAGTCTTTCTTGTTGGGGTGTACAAATAAGGGTATATATTATTTTCACACCAGCATAATAACTTGGTCTCAAATTCAGATTAAGACCCGCTATTGATTCCAGCCTTTCCTAAGACTACCTATGCAATTGTATTCTCTATCCCTATGCAATTGTATTCTCTATTCCTTTTGCTTATGTTTTATAGTTATCTTCTCACTATTGATCTCTAGCGTGTTTTATCAGCTCACACATAGAATGGTAAGGTTGCAAGGGACCTCAAGGATCATCTAGTTCCACCCCCCTGCCATAGGCAGGGACCCCTCCCACTAGTACAGGTCACTCAAGGCCTCCTCCAACCTGGCCTTGAACCCCTCCAGGGAGGGAGCAGCCACAACCTCCCTGGGCAAGATGCTCCAGTGCCTCACCACCCTCACTGTAAAGAACTTCCTCCTAACATCCAGTCTAAATGTCCCCTCTGCCAGTTCAAACCCATTGCCCCTTGTCCTGTCATTGCAAGACCTTGTCAATAGTCCCTCCCCAGCCTTCCTGTAGGCCCCCTTCAGATACTGGAAGGCTACTATAAGGTCTCCTCGAAGCCTTCAATTCCTCAAGATAAGAAAGTAAATACTACAGAGCTCAGGGCAGAACATGCTACTCTAAAAGTGAGTTACTGCTACTCAATATTTTTAACCATTTTCTACTACCTCTCTTTAGACGTCTTCCCTGTATTTTCTATATGTGAAGTTATGTCAGCAAAAATCTACTGCAGTCAAATTACATTGTTCTTCTTTTAGATCCATATGATGTGGATTAAGTAAGTGATCATTACTTAATAAATTACAATGAAACCTGAGTAACTAGCTGAATCTGGTACTTAAAATTTTGCCTTAAGAATTTTTTTAAACCCTAGTTTATAAACCTCTGAAAACAACAGGAATAAATACTTAGTGGGAATGGAAATGAAAACACATGTATGTATTTCAGTATTTCCAAAGGGAAAGAAGAAAATTCTTCATTTTGAAATCCTGGAGCTAACTTCCAGGACTTCAAATATCCGAGAAAATAAATTTGACAGTACCTACTCTGTAGATGCAAGCAGAGAAAGACACAAGTTGAAAATTAATCTTGCCATTTACTGCTTTGCATGACATTGAGTATTGCAACACAAGAAGCGTGTATTGGTTTATGGAAAAGCCAACTGTGCATTGATTAGAAGATAGATGTGGTGGGGAAATAATTCTTTATGTTGGAATGTTTACTGAACTCAGAAAGCTCTGAAAGAATCAGTACAGGAAAAACAAGCCACACACGCACACAAAAAAAAAAAAAGAAAGAAAAAAACACAAAACCACAACCAAAAAAAAAACCCCAACAGTCCTTAAAAAATAACTGAAAGGAATTTTCCTCAGCTAATCAAAGTATATTAGGGAAAGAGCAACCTCAGATTATCAGAAGATACAGACAAAACAAACAGAACTGGAAAAAAAACCCTGAGACACTGCATAGATGGGGCTTATTGTCATATTTACAAATATCATGTTTAATTGTTTAGGAAAGTGGATTGTCTGAGATGTGAGATTGAGTTTTCAGTTGGTAGTATAACATATGGTTTATGTTGACTCCATGTCAACACAATTTGTTCCAGGTACTTAAAGTCACTGTGCCTGGTGATTACTAGTAGCAAGGGTGCCATTGCCCCCAAAGCAGGGCAGACTTTAAAGACATACTTGGCTCTTACTAAGCTCTGTTAGTTAATTTGCTGCTTCTGTTTCTAAATCTTTCATTTGTGAGTAGTATATTTACTGGATTTGTTTTCAGAAACAGTAGAAGGGTCGTAGTGTCTGCATGTGCTAGCATGTTGTGTGAACTGAAGCAATATGGTTTCACATTCAGCTTGTCAGCATTGTATACCATAGTTGCTACTATTTGCTTTAAAGAAGAGCAGGATTCTTCCCATATTAGCTGGTTCCTTTGGGGAATGGAGTAGTAAAAATATATTACCTTTTTTAGGCTGAACTTTGTGCAACTGAGAAAAGAACAAAAACCCTTGAGGTCCGTATGCAATTCCTCTTCCCATCTTCCCCTCAGATTCTGTCATTAGAAAAGCTGAAACATTTGCTTCCTGAAAACTCCAATGAAAAATGAGAAAGCACAAAGCCCCTTTCTCATCCTGGTCCAGATACTGCAGTGTAGAAGGTATGGGAAGCCATTTACAATGGAAAAAGAACAATAATCCCATACAAAGTTAATGACCTTGTACCCAGTCTGAGAAATGGGCTTGGCAAATTCCAGGGAAGTATCTGACTGAAAGCTTTGCATATCTGGTCAAAGCTAAATGTTATTTGCACACTGGAAACCTGCAGATATACATGAACAAAGAGAAAATAGCCTGAAAATATTGTGTCTTGCTAATGGGATACAATCTAGTTATGCCAAAGATGGCTTTTAAAGTGCTGCTCCTGATCTTCCCAGATAAAGTGAATGAGGTTAGAAAGGAGATATGTAGATCCAGAAGGGAAGTTGCAAACTTGATTAATCTGCAGTGCAGAAATATTTTGAGCACAAGTGAATGTACAAACTGGGAAAGTGGAGCCATCACAATGACTGACACTCATTCTCAGATCTGTCACCTGCCAGAATCAGATTCTGGTATTGCCATGGACTCTGCCAAAGCTAATATCCCAATGCTCTGAAATTCTTGAAGGATTAAAAAAAAAAAACCTTTTCTGATTTTAGTCCAGATGCATGAGGGGCATGAGGAGAGAAGAAAGTAAGTCCCTGAAAACTGTTGATGATACTGCACCATCTAAACAAAGGATTAGTTATGAGAAGCTATGCTTTCTTCTGGAGAACACATTTTTCCTTCAAAGTTGCTGGATACTTCAGTGGCTGGCATGTTTACTTCTGGAGTCTTGAAGATCATTTTTGTCTTAAATGTTTTTGTTTCTTAGAATGTGACATCTTAACTTATTAAGCATGACCCTTAATTAGTTGTTCCTCGGTTGGAGGGAGTATCATACATACTTCTGACATGATGTTGCAATAAGTATTCTAACTCCAGACAAGCAATTCTTGTAATCATTTTCTTTGTCACCACACGTGGATTCCTGCCATGGAATTTCATCTGGGGCACAGCAGCTTCCATGACTACATAAGAGCTTTCTTCTGAAGATACCTTCTTCTCTTTCCAAGGAAGTTATGTAAATAGTTTCTGACACCATAAGGCTTCAGATCTGAAGGCTGCTGGACTGGCTTTGTGTCTTTTTAGTGTTCCATGTTGTTCTAAGCAAGCAACTAGAACCAGCATAGAAACAGCAGGCCAACGTGTTCAGTTTCTCTGTGCTAGGCTGCACATGAGTTATAGCTCGGTGTTTGTTCTCTGAGGAGGGGTGTGTGGCATTGTGCAGGCTCTGGATATGCACTAGGATAAGGACACAGAAAGCTTTTTTTAGCTCCATACCAACCCTAACATAACTACCTCAATGTATGACCAAGCAATTAAGGAAGTAAAAAGCAGAACTACAGGAAAGCAAGACTTAAGAAAGGCATCCTCTCTTAAGTCAGTTTGAAGTAGTACCATGTGTGTGACTTATTATATAAATATTACAGGTAACTTTATTTAATAAGTAAGACAGTGAGAGAAGGAATTAGGAATATCAAACAGAGCAATTAGCATTTCTCTGTATTGTTTACAACAGTTCAAATTGTATGTTGTTTCTCGTAATTTTGTTACTGTGCTTCATTACTAACTGTATTATTTGGTTAATACTGCCACCAAAATGTGGTGTTTTTTTTTTTTTTTTTTAAATTCAGTGCATTACTTCAGAGTAAACTTTACTTGAGGTATAGTCCTCAGATTTATTTCTTGATCCCAAACAATTCTGAACTGGTTCAAGTTGAAACAAATGCTAAAACTATTAAAGCATTGTACTGTGTACAGTTCTGG